>CABHPR010131607.1:0-26123 GCA_902168415.1 Peromyscus melanophrys
ACACACACACACACACACACACACACACACACACACATACACACACATGCACGCACGCACGCATGCGTGCACGCACGCACACGCTCAGTCTCCTAATTCCCTAAAACAAAAACACACACCCAAAGAAAAATGGCCAAGGGCGGTGCCATTCCTTCCTGACCTCTTTCCTGCAATATGACTAGTTGGCAGTATTTCTTCTCATTGGAAATAAAGTGGCCATGCTTGGTCCAGTGTGGGGGTCAACACTGCCACGCACAGTCCAGCATCAGTACATTCACACTGTTGATTCATTTTGAACTAGTCCAGAACATTTGTGTCACCCCCAGAGACACTAGAAAGCAACCCTGGGCTGTGTTCTCTTTGGATTGGCCGATTCTGCACATGTCACATAAATGGGGCTGGACAATGGCTGGATTTTATAGCTGATGCTCTGAGGGTTCACCCCACCACAGTATGGGGTGTCAGGATGGAATTCCTTTTCACAACTGGTTAATATTCCATTGTGGGGAAAGGCATATTTTGGAATAGAGTTGTTTTGAGTTTCTCAGTGGCTCTTTGGGTGGTTTCCATCTGTGGGTCATTGCGAGTGATGCTGCCGGGTGAGGGTGGATCTGTCCAAGTCCTTGATGACTCTTTGGAGTGTTGTTATGGACTGAATTGTGCCCTCACTATGGCGCTTTCCTGTAATGCATTTCAACATTAGGACTTTAAGAAGCTGGTTGACAGTGCATGAAGCTGGGGGCGGGGCTTGATGGGTGGGATTAGCATCCAAGTAAGAGAGACACTCCATGCTTTCTGCCGTGAGCAGGATCAGAGTGAGAAGCAGCCACTTGCAAGCAGGAAGGGCACCTGGCCTGGTAGCTGAGTCCTCTGGCACATTGGGTTCAGACCCCCTTGTCCCTAGCACTGTCACTCAGACATAGGGCTTCAGGCTGTGCCCCGTGTCTTGATTGAGAGGGAAAGGGGACCCTTTAGAAGACACTTACCTTCCCAGACCTGGTGCTGGGACATAGCCTCACTACCAGACTGCTTAGTGATTCTGTGTCCTTAGCATTGTCCAGGTCATTTGGGGTGGGGGTATGTGATACTCCACCTGCCAGCTCCATTCTGGGCACACAGTAAGACAACACAGACAAGAGCCCTGTTCTGAGGGATTTGTCATTCATAAGACATGGCTCTCCTGTCTGGGAAAGGGCCTGACCCGTGGCTGATACAGGCAGGTACTTGGATTTTAGAGTGGAGCATCCAAGGCAGTCCCAGGTGCAGTAGCAGCCACAGCCCATGGTTTCCATGGAGACCCAATTGCCTAGAGTTTCCCTTCTAGGCCTATAGCATCTTGCCTCCCTCCCAAGGAAGGTGGGCTCAGCTGCAGGCTGGGCTCCCAGGAGTGCCTCCATCTTCTGTCACTCTGACAACATGAGCTGGCCCGCTGGGAAGCTCTGTCCAGCTGCTGTCTCTCCCACCCTGCTGCAGATGACGGCGGCTTTCACTAGTCCCAGCCCTGCCCCTGCAGAGGGTGGAGGGTGGGGAGCAAGGGAGTCCTGGGTGGAGGGGGCGCTTCTGGACAGAGGCCAGCCAAGGCTAAGCAAGAGGCAGGCCACCATATCAAAGAGGACCACCCCACCCAGGAGCTGAGGCTTGAGTCCTTTTCGAGTGCTCCACACCTGGCCCACCCCCTCAGGGAGGTTTTCTGAAGCTAATTTGTCATCCTAGTGGAAACAGCAACAAAAGATGAATTGCTCTCTTTCATGCTGGATCACTTTATTGTGTTTTAAGGTCCATTTCTCTAACTGTGAAGCGGGTGGGTCCTGAGGGATTCAGGGCTTCTGGGGTTTCCTCTCTGTCAGACAGCCACTGTCCTTTGTCCCTGCTTCTCTGGGGAGAGGTTAGTGATATCACCATTGGTGAGGTCCCTGAGGTCAGGACACAGCAAAGCCCCAGGTTCCCAGTGTCACACTGGAATGCCTCCAGCTGACAATATCCCTGGTACTCTGGCCTCAGCTCCAGGGAGGCTACAGCTGCTGGCTCTGTCATTTACTAGAGGGAAGGCTGTGTCTTAATGTGGGCCCTACTGGGCATCCTCTTTCTTGTAAACGGAAATCCACCATGCCCTGGTAGCCAGATCAGGCCAAAGTCCCCTCCTGCCTTCTGTGTTTGAGGAAGACCCTAGGAACTGGCTTCCAGAACATGTGAGGTGAATTTGAAGCTGAGAGAGCCAGGCTAGAAACCTGATGTCAACCGAAGAATGATGGATTGAGCCAAGGTCGCCCTGTGGTGCTTGTCGCTGGAACTTGAGGACAGCAGTGCAGAGTGCTGCCCCTCCCCCATTGGTGTGGTGCACCCCGAGGTTGTGTTTAGGGCATGGGCACCATGGCCTTTACCCCTGAGGTTCGCATAGAGCCACTGGGGTCACAGATCATTATCAGGGCATCCCACACCCTCCTTGAAAAGCTGGGGCTAGCTGTCACAGAGCAAGGTGGCCCAGCAGGAGGAAGGAGCTGGCGGAGGAGAAGAGGGACCAGAGAAGAGGTTCCTCTGTCACTCGCTTGTCAGCCTGGTGTGGTACATTGACTGTTCTTGGCACTCGTGTGGGTGGGCACAACTCCTTGGGTCTGTTTGTGTGTGTGGCACTCCACTCCTGAGCCCACAGCAATTCTGCTCAGAGCCCTGCTGGGTCCTCAGAGGACATGGGCATCCAGTGCTCCTTGGTGCTTGGCAATCAGAGGACCGTGGACAAGCAGCATGGATCCAGAGAACGGAGCCATGGGGTGAAGACCCATCAGAGTTAGCCATGCCCCAGGGCAGAAGTTGGCACATGGTACCTGGCAAAGCTGTCTCCATAGCCCATGGGAGAACTGTTACTGAAGGGCTGTGAGGGTGGAGTACAGAGGTTGGCTTGGAGAGGCAGAGGGTGCTGGGTGAGCAGCTGCATCAGTGGTGGTGGTGGCAGGATCCATGGTGGTTACTGTCCCTAAGGTTAGGACTGTGTCTGCTGCAAGGGGCCATTCTGGTGCCAGATGCCATGGGAACCATTATTCTCCCAGTTTTACAAAGGAAGAGACTAGAGCTCAGAGAGGTTGTGTGACCTGTGAAAGGTCACACAGCTGGAAGTGGCAGGCATCTGCATCTGTCAGGTATCGAGACCACCACAAATCTGGAAACGGGGGTGGGGGGGGAGGGGAGGAGGGTCTGAATGTGAAGCAAGGACCCGTGCTTATTCGAGGATGGCGAAAAGAAGAGGAGGGAGGAGGCCACACAATGAAATAGACTGGCTGTTTGTGGCCATTTCCAAGTGCCTGGGAGAGAATATGGTCAGTTTAGAAAAGGCAGACCGTGTGTGACTGGGCTGTCTACCCTGCTGGGCTTGGGCCTCCGCGATTAAGAAGTGTACCACAGAAAACATGACCTTCTTCTTCGATTTGTCCCAACATTAAATAATGACTAATTTGAATTTAAATGTGTGGCAGAAAACTGCACAGGGCTCCATTCTCTGGGAGGAAGGGTGTTTGATTACTAGCGGGGTCATGCATATTCATGACCCGCTTCCATCCGCACCACCAGGCTGTTATTTGCTAACTAAGAAAGAACAGTGTGTGCCAGGGAGCTAGGGAGAGAGGCGTCCCCTCCTAGAGACACAGGAGGACAGGAGGCCTCCAGGAGGAGAGCAAGCTGGGGTCTGGGGTCTCCCCAGAGCGAGGGTGGGCTGACATGTCTTCCCACGCTTGGCCAGGCTGATCCTCATGAAATGCCGGGTAAAAGGGAGGTAGAGGCACAGCCCGTCTTGGTGACGTGGAAACCGAGGCCCATGTGCAAAGCAACACGGACACATGGCTAATGGGGAATGGGCTCAGCACCCCAATCCTGTGGTATCCGGAGACCTCCACTCATCCCCTGTGCTGAGTGTCTGGTGCAGGGCTCCCCAACCCCCCAGCACAGCTGGCTCATTGTAAGCACGTGGGTGGTTTGCATGCAGTTTTGTTTATTTGTTTGTTTGTTTGCTTGCTTGCTTGCTTGTTGTTTGGAGACATTACAAACCATGGTCCAGGCTGCCTTCTAACTAGCAATCCTCCTGCAAATGCGATTCGCCTGCCACCATGCCCAACTCTTAACTGAACTCTACCTCATTCTGTCCACAGGGAAGAGGCAGCTTCTGAGCCTGCTGCTGTGTGCCTCCTCACCGTGTGTCTGGGAGCTGATTGAGAGCCCCACAGGCTGGGTACTAGTCACCTGTGCGTTTTATTTTATGCTTATATGGTATTTACAGAGGTCCTTGTGGTAGGTGCCCGCATGCCCCCTTCCTGGAGTCTGTGTCTTCGTCCCTGGAAGCTGTACACGTGCCACATGCAGAAAGACAGTCCTGGATCAGCCCATGCCAGTCTAGTCCCAGGCTCCTGGCAGCTGAGAGCCCTGCTGGGCCCACAGAGAAAGAACATGGTGGGGTGGCTTTGAACCACGGCTGGCTTTGCAGGTGGGAAAGGAGCTCAGAGCCAAGGAGTACCAGGAGTTGGAGTACCAGGTTCGGGGGGTGGACTGGCTGGTTCTCATCAACTTGACACAAACCTAGGTGGATCCAGGAAGAGGCAATCTAAATGGAAAGAATTTCCCCCCAAGATTAGCCTGTAGTCAAATCTATGGGGGTGTTTTCTTAATTGATGATTGATGTGGGAGGGCCCAGCCCACTGTTGGCAGTGCCACCCGTGGGTAGGTGGTCCTGGGTTGTATAAAAAAGAAGGTTGAGCAAACCATGAGAGCAAGCCAGTAAGCAGCACCCCTCCATGGCCTCTGCTTCAGCTCCTGCCTCCAGCTTCCTGCCCTGTTTGAGTTCCTGGCCTGACTCCCCTCAGTGATGGTCTGTGATGTGGAAATGTAAGCTGAAATAAACCCTTTCCTCCCAAGTTGCTTCTGATCATGGTGTTTTGTCACAGCCACAGAAACGCTGACTAAGATAAGGGATCCTCCCTAGAGTCCCCATAGGGAACATGACTTCTGCTGGAGTTGGGCTTCTGACACCCAGAGCCCTGAGGTGAAAAACTTGGTCTGCTCTAGAAGCCATGGAAAAGCATGGGAAGGAGTCAGTTGCCAGCAGCTTTGAATCAAACTATAGCTGTGGTTTTGCAGAAACCACCGTGGTGTTGTCTGGGGGTCCCCACAGAAGGATTGGCGCATATTGATCCTCATGCATGAGCTCAGCTGAGGAAGCGCATCACAGAGCCCCTGCACACAGGAGGGAAACTGGAGTTGCATCCAAACCTCACTCCTGCTCCTTCACCCACCCTTCATCCTCCAACTTCACCACTCACTGCCCAGCTTGCTCTTCTTGTGGACTTGGGCTCCACAGGTAGGGGCCCCAGCCCACCCTGACCCACTGACTGGGAAACCTGAGTTTTGGGTCTGGAAGTGTAGACAAGGGCCCTACACTGGATTCTGCTGTAGGCTGGCTGTGCCAACTTGGGCCCCAGGGAGCCTCTTCCATTCTTTGGAATTCAGGCCAGGAGGATTAAAGACAATCAGAGGACCTTTGAAGAAAACCCAGTCCTTCCCCACTTCCCCTCACCCCCCACTGTGGAGTCCAGAGAGCTTTCTAAAGTTGTACAAGTGAATATCTCAGAGCTCTGACCCGGTAGCCCTGCCCCTCCTCAGGGGTGCCTCCGCTCAGCTGAATGGGTTTTTCATGGACACACTATTGCCGGATTCTGTCCTGTCTGTGTTTATCCGGGATTACGAGTCCCTATGCTCTCATGTAGGCCACTGTTTCAGGACCTCCCCAAAGCATCATACTATACCAGGCCATTTCACCCGACCAACACAACATCCCAGCAGGAGGCAGATAAGAAAAAAAGAATCCTCTTTTCAATTGGCAGAATAGCCTGGAAGCAAAGCAGCTCCCAAGCCTGAGCTGCAATTCCACCTGCATCCTTACCCCTCCCGCTGGCTGACAGAAAGGCAAGCTTCTTTCAGAATCTTACCTTTACCCTTTACCTGGGCCTGTTGTTCTGAGTCCAAAAGTCTCACCAACCAGTCACACTCACTCCTCATCTGCCACTCTCATAATCATTTTAAATAAACGAAAGTGCAAGTCCCACCAGGATGCCTTGGCTTGTCTGCAGCCAGAGGTCAAGTAAGGCCTGTACTAGCCCCATGACATAGTCCTGACAGTCAGACCTTAGGTACCTACCTGATCCTGGCATCTGGGAAGGAGGAAAGAAAGCAAGTCCTTCCCTAGCAGCCCCTAGGAGTCCAGAAGGCTTCCTAATACTGCACCCAGCAGCCCCGCCCCTCCTCAGGGGTACCCCACCCCCAGCTGCTAATATGGGAGGTAGAGACCATGACCACAGAAGCTTATCTGCAATGTCCCCTTTCTAGCTCAACAATGAGGGGGTCAGGTGGTACGGTTGTGGGGACAGAGGTTCAGAGTGAACTCTCAGCAAACCCAACCCATTCTTTGCACAGTGAAATCATGCATCACCATTTAGGGAGGCTTTGCCAATGGCATGAACAAACGACACAAACCTCTGAGCGGAACCTGGTCCATGGTGGCTGTAAATTCTGATGGTCACCCTACCTGAAGATCAAGGCCTATATCTCATGCTATTTGCGGCCACTTTGCCAGATCACCAGGTATTAGCCATCCTTTAAGCCACATACAGACGGAGGCACCACGGCTGGGCTCCCGTTTGCCAGCTCTCAAGTGACCACTATCAGATGTCAGCTGGAGCTGCCGTCACATGAAGGTTCCTCTGGGATGGTCACTCCAAGCTGGATACTCAGTGAAACTGACCCCTGCTTATCTGTGGCTCCCCTGGGACAGCAAAAGGCCATTGGTAACTTCCACATGAGACTCAGGTGCTTCTCTCCACATGGTGGCTGGGTTTATAGAGGAAGTCACACACCCGTGGACTCAGATGGGAGGTGAGCCTCCTGTTACTGGCCCCAGGAGCCACAGGAGCCGCAGGAGCCACAGGACTTCTCCTCTGCTGCCAAATAGGTTGATAAGATCATTCTGGAAGCCAGGATTAGAGGTCTACCACAGAAGAGCAGGTGCAATGGGAGACATTGTATTCTCATTGAAAAATACAGTCTGCTGCAGGGTCTAGAAGCTACATGCAGCTCACCTGTGGGAGGCACAGTACATGGGCTCTGTCCAGACAGAGAGAGAAGGACCCAGATGTTTGGATCTTCCTCCCTCCATGTAGGGGTTGTGCCATCATGACACCAGGTCTCAGCTCCCAGTGACGTGGCTGCTGATCACAGCCCGGCCACAAGTGGACCAAGTGCTGGCCATGCCTGTGTGGCAGGGTTGGCCCCAGGTGGGCGATGAGAAGCTGGGGCAGATGCTGGCAGTTACAAGCGAGGATTCCATGTGCCCATTAGCTGAGGAGCACAGCAGCTGAGCAGCTGTAACTTATTTTACAGGGAATTGCTCAATTTTAAATGAATCATATTGTCCTTATGGTTTGACTCGTCAACCCCAGCAATCCCTCTGCCCTCTCGAGAAGCTGTCTTGTGGAAGGTGCCCATGGCAAAGCCTTTGCCTGTAAGTGTTGCTATCCCAAAGAGCAGAGGCCAAGCAGGCACGCAGGAAGCTGTTGGTACACTCTGCTTAGGGCCCACTGAAGCTAGTTCTTCGGCTGGGCATTTCTCCAGCTGCCTGTCTGGCTAGAACCTGGCCTAGGCCTGGTGACTGAGAAATGAAAGCCCCCGAGTCCTGCACTGAAATGTCCCCAGTCTCCAGGACAGCAGAGCCAGGGGGCAGAGACAATGAACTGTGAAGAGCCGAGTGCAGACACCAGCTGTGTGCCTCTGGGTCTGCAGCTCTGCTGTGAGACGTGTCATTATGCATTTTGCAGGCTGTGGTTGGACCCTACTATCGTCAAGCTCATTGCTCACAGCATCTGCACATGGCCTTGGGTGGGAAACAAGTGAGGCATGTTTTCAAGGCAAGGGGAGACTCCTCTTTGCCCTGAGCCCAGAGTCTGCATACCTCAACCCACAGGCAGCTGGCTGGGCTGTAGGAGGACAGACTTTACACGGTCTTGAAGTCCACAAATGGACTTTTCTCCTCACCTGACCCTGTGTCCCCTCCCTCCTTCCTTTCTTTAGCATCCTTTAATAGAAAATTTCTGCTCAGCAGGGAAGCACAGATTCCGAAGAGACTAGGGGGAACTCTGATCACAGAAATCTAGGGCAGAGCCACGAGACCATGCTACATGTGGTCTCAGACACACCTGGACTGAAGCAGCCCTCAGCCTTCTCAGTCTAGGGAACCTCTGGAGCCTCCATGTCCTCCAGTCTAGACTTTAGGTGATGCCATGTACCCACAAAAGACCCTTTCCCAGTGCTACCCGTGGATGGCACAAAGGTGGTGCAGAGGTAGAAGCTAGGAGCTAGTCTCCAGATACAGACAAGGCTCCCGGTCTAGAGGGGCAAAGGGCTTTCCTCTGCACTCAGCCCCACCGGCAGAGGCCAAGCATCTGAATGTGCGTCCTGAGCCAGCACCCAATCCATATCAGCTCCCTGGGCACCTGCACGAGAGTCACGGCTACCTCCCTGAGCATCTTGAGGACTACAGGGAGACTCGTGTGGCATAGGCTGCTTTTACTCACAATACTTCCTGATATCCACAATGTCTCCCAACACTGCCACTCTAGCTATGATAACGCTGGCTGCCTTCCAATACCATTCAATGTTGACGCTGCCTGGAGTAAGTGCCCCACTGCACAGCTGAAGGTTCAGGCTGGAGAGACTGGACTACCCCACCCTATGAACCAGGAGCAGACCAAGGACCTCACCTGTGCTTCTGGATGATGGAGCCGGAGTTCTGAGGGTCCCTGTGTCCACTGCTCGGAATGGAGAGTTTGCCTCTGGCACAAGGAGCTTGGGAAAACGTACCACTCACACTCAGTGGTAACAATCGAGGACACTGCTCAGCAGCACTGAGTGGAGATACACAGAGAGCCAAGTGTGAGTCTTGTGGAGTTTCCCAGGCCCTCCTGAGTTCTCCAACCCTGACACTCTCAGAGACTCATGGTGGAGGAGATATGGGGAAGCCCGGCTGCATGGACCGTTATTACGGAGGTGGTCTTTAGTCGCTCTTCCCCGCTCTGAGGTTGTATGGGGCTAATGACTCACCTTCCTACCTGCCTAGTCTTTCTGGACCAGCTTCTGACCCAAAGCTCTCCGGGGCTCCAGTCATCCCATTGACACACCATGGGCACCAAGGAGCCTAGGAGCTCTATATCAGGAACAGGGCCAGTTTTGAGGTGCATCTCCCAACACCACACACAGCCCTTGTACAGCCTGGCAGTTTTCTGTATCCAGCACAGATGTACTTCCATGATTCAATGATGTCGTCATCACACGGTGGAGTGTGAGTTCTGTTTGACCCACCAGTGATACACCTAAGCCTTCATGGCACATTAACAAGCAGGCACCTGTTCTGCAGTGGGCATGCCCGGGGGTCTCTGCCTTCGGTGGGTTTTATGGCCCAGCCTCTGCTTCTCCTGAGAAAGCAGAGCTTCTGATGGCCGCCTCCACCTCTCCCCTCTGCCTCCCTGTGGCAGGAAGGTTGGTGGGTAGCTGTCTGTATCCCTATGAACGGGGTTTTAATTGGCATGAAACAGCATCCCTCTTACAAATCTAGCTCTGTGGCATGCCATATCTTTATTCTCTAAAGACATAAAGAACAGATACATTGTGAGCCTTGTGGAGGCCTACAATAGAGACCCCACAGAAATCAGTCAGGCATTCTGGGAGAGACAAACAGTGGCTGCTGACAGGATGTGGAGGCAAGGTGGTCCACAGAGGGACATGGCTCCTCTCCTCTGCTGAGACGACTTCACCCCCAGTTGGAGTGCAGACAGCATTCTTTTGACTCATGTTGCTTTTTATAGGGACTTGCTAGACCTGCGTGTCAGATTCTGTCTGCAAAGTGCCCTTCGGGTGCCAAAACTTGGTTCTTTGACTCGGGGAAAATGCTGTTTAATTAGCAGGCTCCAAAAGATACTCAATTACCAGTTAAATTGGGCTGGAAGAAACTGTTCTTTCAAATCTCCTCTTCTATTGTGATGAAACCCATTTCCACCCCCCCTTGCACAAGCTTGTTAATTTCATTTAATGCCATTTTTTAAAAGACAGTACAGGAGGAGTCTGCATTCTTTGGGGACGTGCCTCACAGTTGGGTGGGATGCCGGACGAGGGTGATGTTTCTCCATGGAGACATCAAGGGGTCCTGAGGTTTACAGAGCAGGTGGGTGCAGCAGAAAGCTCCTGCAGTGTCCCACCTATACTACCTGGCTTGGCCAGAAGTAGAGTTTGGGAACAGACCTTTGACCTGTACCAGGTTCCCACTGAGAAGGCCCTTCAGGTACCAGTGAAGCCACCATGTCAGACTGGCAGGGTTTCCTAGAAGCCCAGGGGACTTTGAGGACTTTGAATCTGGAAATGGCCAAATGGAACTCTGACAGAATCAACTGTGAGGCGGAGTCTGAGGACTGCTGGCTTCCTCCAACAAAAAACGTAAATCCATTTTTGAGGGGAGGCTACATGTGGACACTACTGTAGTACAGAGTGGGCTATTTCTGGAGGGAGCAGCTATCACAGCGGCGGGGAGGGGGGGCGGGGACTGTTGCAGTAGAAGGAGAGGTATTAAAACGTGGCCAGGCTGCTGTGCTGGGAGGAGCTTTTGCAATGGGAAGGAGCTGTTGAGATGAGAAGGGGCTGCTCTGATGGGCATGGGCGGGGCTGTCACAACGGGAGGGGGCAATTGCCGTAGGTTGAAGCTGTCAGTTTCCTTCGTGGCTGGGAGACCAGGCAGAAAGAGTCTCTTTTTATGGAGAGAAGATGTGCATAGATGTGTGCAGGGTAGCTGAATAGCACTGATGTTCTGCTGTTCTGTTGAGTTACCCACATCCTCTGAGAGGGGCCCTCATGGTTTGTTCCTCCTGCTCCCCTGTGTGTCTGACCCATGGAGCATGGAGCCCGAAGCCAAGCTTGGTCAGGTGGGAGGACATTCAGGGGTTCAGACAGGTCAATGGGATAATGCTTCAACTAAACCTCTATGGGAGAAGATAAGACTTGGAGGCAAGGCTAGCTGTAATCTAAGTAGACAAACTGCACCATGAACTGCATTCCAGGAGAGAGATGGTTCTGGAGTATGGATGGAGATTGGGCTGCTGCTTTTCCAGGCACACAAAGTTCAGGGAAGGTCAAGACTGTCATTCAGAGAAGGCTGTAGTAATTGCTGCTATAGTCCATTGTCCAGCGGATTTTGCTGTGGCTCTGGGGGATTGCATTGCTGGAAACACTCCTGTGGGTCCTTCAGGGGTTGCACTGCTGGCCACACCCTCAGAAATTTGTGTGCTCCTGAATAGGAAGGGCCCCTAAGGGCTCAGGCTGGCTTCACATCCAACCAAGGTGGCTATGGGAAGTCCTGCGCTCAAACCCGCTGTCTTCATCTCCTTTTGTGGGCCACTGAGGAAATAGTTTTCTCCTCCCTGTTGTGACCATGTGTCACACTCCATGTGTGGGAGCTCTTGATGGCTGGCTAGGTACAGGCTCAAGCAGGCCATTGTTGGGGGGCAGAGGAGCATGTGGGAAGAGGGCCCAGCAGACACCATGCCTCTCATTGCTGCTGCGTTCCTGGCACAGATGTCTTCCTCCTCACCAGCACTGCCCTCGCTTTCTTCACGGAATGGGCGGGTTGGCACCCTCAAACTTCCACGAGTGGAGTGGGAAATCCACAGCAGGTCCACACACAACACGGCAGTGTCAGACGATGGGGACGCACGGACAGAGGCAGAGGACAAGGATACGGAGACACACTGGTGAATAAGGAATAGGAACCAGGGCCATGTCCTCTGCGAGTGTTAGTGTGAGCTCTTCCTGTTAGTTAGGAGTTGCTGTGAGTGGGAAGGGACTTTCCGTGGCCTTGGCTTTTGTGCTGGTTTTGATGTCACAGTGTCAGTGCCTCTAGGAGGGAGGAGCGAGAGATGAGGACCCCTGGGGGAGGCAGCAGGAGAGGCAGAGCAAGGGGCATGAGTGAAGTTTGTTGACATCCCTCCTCAGGAGGCCAAAGGCTGTCAGGTCAGGAAGAAACCCAGCCTCCCTTGTGAAGAATCATTTCCTAGAGGTGGAGAAACCGGGTTTGTCCAGTGTCCACTTGGCACTGATTGACATTGGTCAGCTTGACTGCAGGACATGTCTCTGCCCATGTCACCAGGTGGCACCCTAGCAGTCACCCTGCCCTGAATGTTGGGCTTGGGAGACTTTGGGCATTTGCAGAAACACAATTGATCACTAGGTTAGAGAGCTGTGCCCAGAGCCCTCAGAGCATAGGGTCACCCGAGCCCTGGACATAGCCCCTGAAGCCAGCTTAGCCTGGACTTCCTGCTCCCTTATTTCCCTTGGCCTCTGTGCCTGGGCTGCCTTTTAGATTTCATGCCTCTCCTGCACATCCAGGTCCATTTTGACATCTTTTTTGGTGAGTGGTACAGCCTGGGGCAGGGGCACCTGCCTGAGTTGCTAGAACAAGGGGACTATAAGATGTGATGTGATGGTGGACATGGGTTGATCAGGGAATCTGGGCCTTCTTCACCATACTGAGGGAGAAGTCATGGGTTTTCTAAGTGCCTAAATGTCCAAGGTTTGGTACAGCTCCCCTCCCTCTCTCTATTTGAAGGCTGTACTAACTCATACAGCTGTGTTAACAACTGGCCACAGACTTGGGAAAACACAGCCATGGAAGCTGGGCAATTGTCTTAGTTAGGGTGTCTGTTGCTGGGATGAAACACCATGACCAAAGTAACTTAGGAAGAAAAGGGTTTCTTTGGCTTATACTTCCATGTCACTGTTCATCACTAAAGGAAGTCAAGACAGAAATTTCAACAGGGCAGGAACCCAGAGACAGGAGCTGATGTAGAGGCCATGGAAGGGTGCTGTTTACTGGCTTGCTCAGCCTGCTTTCTTATAGGACCTTGGACTACCAACCCAGAGACAGGTACCATCCACAATGGGCTAGGCTCTCCCCATCAATCACTAATTAAGAAAATTCCTTACAAGTGTGCCCTCCATTTTTGCCTTTTAGTTAATTTCAGATGTAGTAAAGTTGACAACCAAGAATAGCCATCACAGTGTTCAAAACAGTTTCACTGGCCAGTGTCAAGGTGCCCACATGGCATACTCCCATCTGAGGCCAGAATGGAAAATCCATTTCTCATCCTTTTCGGTTTCTGAAGTTCCTCCCTCTGACTGCCTCCAACATCCTGCTCCTAAAGTCTGTGACAACACTGAGCCTCCCCAGATGATCCAAAGTGACTTCTCATCACAAAATTCCTAGCTCAGTCTCATCTGCCAAGGCCCTTGGATTATGAGAGGTCACATGTGATAGGACTCCAGCAAATAATGGGAGTGTGTGTGTGTGTGTGTGTGTGTGTGTGTGTGTGTGCACATGGGTGAGTACCATAATATGAGTACTTTATGCCACGCCACCGTGTCAGGCTGAATCATACTTTGGAAGCATAGCCTTCGTTTCTTTTCCTGTGACTGAAAGAGAATACCCTGACAAAAGCAGCTGAGGGGAGAAGGTGTTATTCTGCCTCCCAGTTACAGGTGCAGTCCATCACGATGGGGAGGTCACGGTGGCAGGAGCTTGAAGTGGCTGCTGACATCACATCCTCAGTCAAGAAGTGGAGGTGGATGCTGCTGCTGCTGCTGCTGCTACTGAGCTCTCCTACCCATGTTCACAGTCCAGGCCTCCAGCCAGAGAATGGTGCCGCCCACTGTGGGAGGGTCTTCACACCTCTATTAATGTAATCAAGGTGTTCTCCCACCCTAAGCATGCTCAGGGGCCCAACTCCCAGTCAACTCTGGGTTCTCTTAAAAGGACAATTAACAGTAACCATTTGAATATCAGGGGTGTGGAGATGGCCCCATTGGTTCACTGACTGAATCTGTCCCCCCAGAACTCACATTAAAAAAAAAAGCCTGTGCAAGCATGTCCACTTGTAATCCCAGTGCTGGAGAAGCAGAGACCAAGCCCTGGGGCTTGCTAGCCAACTGACCTAGACTAATTGACAAGTTCCGTGCCAGTGAGAGAGCTCATTTAAAAAATAAATAAATAAATAAAGTGTGGACTATAGCACCTAAGGAACAGTACCTGAGGTTGTCCCCTGTCTTGCACACCCACATATATATCACACCATATGCACATAATACACACATACACACGTATGCCTTCATACATATATGCACAAGAAAGAAGAAAGAAATCAGAACACATACATGGTTACACTGTCTTGTGAGTCAAAACTTCTATCCATGTTGGTCGGCTCTCTCCTTGGCAAGGAGCTCACCTTTAAAGTCTTACACTTACATAGACACATTGGCTTGCTTTCATCCATTGGTGCCAGTTACAAATTTCTTTATTTAAAAAAATTATTTGTCCTTATAATTTAGGCTCTTTTCTTAATTAAACGTTCATAGCTGGATTTTTTTTTAAAAGACGCTTATTTTTTGTTGTTTATATGGGTGTTTTGCCTGCATGTATGTATGAGCACCATGTGCATGCAATGCCTGTGGAGGCCAGAAGAGAGCGTTATATTACCTGGAATTAGAGTTACAGACGGTTGTGAACTACCATGTGGGGGCTGGGAACTGAGCCTGAGGTCCTCTGGAAGGGCAGCCAGTGCTCTTAACCCCTAAGCCATCTCTCCAACCCCTTATGGTAGGATTTTTAAAGAGGAGTCTAGCAGTCTTTGTAATTTGCCAGGATGTTAGAATCCTCAAGCATGTTGTGACCACTGGTAATGTATAGGTTTTACGTTAATATCTTAACTTTTATTTCTATTTTCACATTTTCTGTTTATATATTCTTTCCTGGTTGTTGGTCAGCATTTTAGTACTGTAATGAAATCCCTGATACAAACAGCTTATAAGGCGGGAAGGCGGATTGGTGCTCACAGTCTGGAAGTTTTTAGTCCTTGGTCAGTTAGCTCTGTTGCTTTGGGCCGGGAATGAGGCTGCACACTGTCCTGAGGGCATATGGCAGAGCAGAGGCACTAGCCTCTTGGCAGCTAGGAGGCAAAGACAGAGCAAGGGGCTGGATCCCAATATCCTATCAAGGAGATGCCCCCAAAGTCCTAGCCCTTTCCCACTAACCCCCCAAAGGTTCCACACCCCCCATAGCATCAAACTGAGGGCCCACCTTCCACATGTGGGCCTCTGGAGACCTTCCAGACCAAAGCCTTTCTATGTTAAGCTTGGCACCTGTGTTCTTGCCTCCTATTCTTTCCGTTGTGTCCAGAAAGTCTGAACATATGCTCGACAGAGTCTTCTGTCACATTTTGTTTCTTTCAATCCCTTCAATTTCCCGTCACTGCCATTGGTTCCCAGGTCATAGACTAATGTGACAAGCCACAGAGATCTATTATTAATTTATTAAGGAGGTGCAATTGGGATATAGACTCACTAATATAGAACAGGGAAGATATCACTTCTGATCCTGCTAGTCCAGTTGCCACTGTCCTGTCCTTCTGCATCAGAGGGTGGGGTTGGAGACGCTTGACCCGGTCCTGGCCACCCAGGAGAATGAATGACTTCTCTCTCTCAGCTCTTAAGGGGTCACATGAGCCGGGTGGTGGTGGCTCACACCTTTAATCCCAGCACTCTGGAGGCAGAGTCAGGTGGATCTCTCTGAGTTCGAGGCCAGCCTGGTCTACAGAGCGAGATCCAGGACAGGCACCAAAACTACACAGAGAAACCTGTCTTGAAAAACCAAAAATCAAGCAAGCAAGCAAGCAAGCAAGCAATAAAGGGGTCATGTAAGCAGACAAAGCCATACCCTAGGGCTTGTACCCCAAAGCCAAATGGCTGAACAGAATGAATTCCCACAACATTTCCCCTTTTGGTCTAAATAAGAAGGTTCTAAACCTAATATAAAACTATATACAATAAGAACAATTATCAAGTATTATGCAAAAGAAAAGGTAATAACATAAACAAAAAGGAAACTACAACCAACAAGAACAACATCAAGCAAGAAACACATACTAAATGTCCAGATCGTAAGTAATTGGCAAATTACAGAGATTACTCCAATAGCTGTCCTATCTTGAATAATCTGCCTTGTACCTGATATGCTCTTAGCTAAGATATGAGAGGAATGTAACTGTAACTATCTAGTTTTCAACCCCATCAAGGACCTGAGAAGGAAAATGATATTACCTGAATAAGCAGGAAGTGTAAGCAAGCAACTTCCAAAAAAGGCAAGAAATGACAGAAACAGCTGGCTGCCTGGACAGTCACCCAAGGTTTCTCTGCAGTGTTGAGGCATCCACTTTTGGCTGCAGCCTAGACTATCTGACAGACCATTTTCAGAAGCAGGAAACTTTGAAAGACTGTCCTATCCTGTCTTGGCAAGGTTTGGCAGTAGCTTTCCCCTGTGTCCTGCCCATCTGGATTGGACAGCATGCTTACTGTCAGCAGTTAAGGCAAGGGCAGTTCTTTGCCCAACAGATCATTTTTGCCAAAATGAAAACAAACTCCATAGAGAGTGTCTTTGATACCCAACATGCTCTTGGGAGTAGATCAGTGCTGCCAAGAACAATCGTGTCTCACATCAATAGAATTCTAAATTATTAAAACATTTAGATACCATATTCTCTGGGTCTTTGAAGTGTTTGAAGATTACTTATTCATCTGAAATGTATCTCTTTTATCTAGAAAACCTAACTAATATGACTATAAGTTTGACAAGCATGGGTGACTATTAACCTGTAATTCTTATCAATCTATATAGCTTAAAGACTAAAGCTTCACATTCTAAAATAAACAATCTTTAAACAGATATACAGCTTAAGGACAATGACCTCAAAGTTGTGACAATAAACAAAAATATCTGAATCAGCAGTATAAATGTATAGTGCAATATGACAAAAATATGCTTAATTTGCATCAATATGCAAAATATCCTAAACAGAAGTAGAACATATATACAGTGTGACAAAAATAGCTTTACATTTGTATCAATATACAAAAATATTTAAAGCAGAAGTAGGAACATATGTATGATATGACAAATATAGTTTTGACTTTGTATCACTATACAAATTATCTTAAACAGGAATAGAAAAATAATTTTACATTTGTATCAATATACAAGAATCCATGCTAATGCAAATTATCTAAAACTGATAATTGCTATTTTAGTTTACCAGTAGATACAATAATCTACCTTATTATCCTATCCTATCTATCCCACCTTTTTCCATTCCAAAAGAGATTCCTGAGTCTAAACTATTGTTCCACACCCAACCCTATTACAACCTAAAAACAACCCCTAACAGATTATCCATAACACTAAGAAAACAAAAACCTGTTGCGGGGTGGGGGGGGGGTGTCGTTTTCTTAGAATTTCTTCCTGCTGTCTAGGGGGCCACAGTGTCTCTGCGGGATCCTATAAAAATTAAAACAATGGTTAAGTCTCATGAGGACTAGCTGTAACATTTATAGCCAATCTCAGAGTAATGGGTAAAGCTTATCTAAAGTTCTGGCTAGAGTGGTATAAGATGGTGGACCATCTCAGCTAGCCATCTTGGAACTGTCCTGAGCAGTTTGTAGTCTTTAAGTGAAGTTTATCAGCTCAAGGGCCTTAATATGAACTAGGTAGAATTTTTTGTTGTGGGGCCCTATCACCCTTCTGGAGACTTCAGAGATCACTATTGGGAAAATGTATTGTTCACTGTGGAAAACTTAAATATTATTAATATGAAGACAGAAAGTTTAAATTTTAAGATGGTAATATAGCTAAAGAAAGTTCTAAAGAGTCAAAAATAAGTATGGGGAGAAAGAGAACTGTGACAACAATAGTCCCTAGATTTTGGTTTTTTCTGTACCACACCAGGTGGCTCCTCTGATTTGAGACAGAGACTGAATTTTTCTTTTAACAACATCTTTGGATTTAGAGAAAGAAAGAGCCACACTCCAACTCCAAAGCCAGCTTTAATTTTTAATTGAGTTGAGACTCCAACTTTTTTGAGAAGTAAAGAGATATTAACGTTTATGTAGTGAGATTTTACCCTGTAAGAATATTAGTACCATTAGGTCAGATTTATTTTTGCTTGGTAATTTTTTTTTGGATAGCTTTCCCTTCTTCTTTAGATGCCTGGATGTCCAAGGTCTTTTGGCTTCTTAAAGATGGGTATTTCTATGACTCTTAATCTCAGGTCATGGGCTCGTGCCCTATGTTGGGCACCAGATAATGTGACAATCCACAGAGGTCTATTATTAATTTATTAAGAGGGTGAAATTGGTATACAGACTCACTAATACAGAACCAGGAAGACACCGCTGCTGGTCCTGCTGGTCCAGCTGCTGCTGTCCTGTCCTTCTGCCTCAGGGGTTGTGGGAGGAGGGAGGGGGACCAACTGCAAGCTGCTCCACATGGCTTGACCTGGTCCTGGGCACCCAAGAGATTGAACAACTCCTCTCTCTCAGCTCTTAAGGGGTCACATATGCAGACAAAGTCATGCCCTAGGGCTTGTACCCCAAACCTATTGGCTGAACAAATTCCCACAACAATGGACATCCTCGAACTTTTTCTGCTAGAGACCCCTTTTTGGCTGAGAAATGTTCATTACACTGGACACATAAGTATTTAAAATAAGTATACAAATCAAATACTCACCAGTGATGAACCAAAAAAATTTTTTAAACAATTTCTTAGTATATATACAATCTTAACCATATTAAAGAATAAAGCAAGCTTGTACACTGACATGGTTGGGTGTCTAACATGATATGATCCAAGGATATACTGGTTTGATTCCTGCTGAGGAATGGTGATGGGGAAATACTAGAAGTCTCTGTCTTTTGTAATTAAACCCTTACATGTCTATAAGGGCAGAGGCTGTATATGCAGCAGATCGATGCGGTTGTAATACACGATAATATTGAATGCAAGCCGGGATGCTTCAGGAGGCTCTGTTGGTATTGTGCAACATGGCAACATGGACAGTGCAAAGTGTGTGGAATGTTTAAAACCAAGGCTGCTGTGCAAGCACATGATACCACACGGGCCAGCACTGCCAGGGACACATGAGATTTGTGGCACATTTAACTCTGATGTTAATCTGTGGCTGTGGCCTGTTCAGAAGCCTTTATAAAGCACGCTCAATTATTCAGCCCCATGTGGGGTCGTGGCCTTCAGGCGAAGCTTTGGTCTGATAACGTACACATTACTGACAGCTTTCCTCTCTGTCCCTCTTTGTATTCAGATGGTCATTAAAAATCACCTTGTGTCCTGGTGCCTGATGTTCCAAGGCAGTGTGGCCTCATCCCCACAGCAGCTTTAGACCCAGCATCAATATCCGACTCACAGACAAATCAGGGCACAGAGGACGGCAGACTTACTCCACGACAGTCACACCCAGTTGTGGGTGGATCTGAGGTCCAGCCAGGGCTCTGACTCTAGACCTGGGCTTAGGCAGCTGGAGTCTCACCAGCACAGATCCTTGTTTACTCTGCTGATTAGGGGCAGGGTTCCAGGGGAAGCCTGTGTTCCCGGATCCCATGGTAAAGGAGTGACCAATTAGAACTGGGTTTCCAAGCCCAGGGCTCAGTCCTTTGTGCTGCCTGTCTCCCCAGGGGTTCTTACTAGTGCCCTCAATCATGCATTATGAGCTTGGCTCTGACTGGTGTGGGCTTTCCTGTGTTTGGCATAGATTCCTACAGAAGTAAACCTAAGACAGGGTCTGAGGACAAGCAGATGCTTAGTAAGCATGCTCCAGAGTTGGCACGGGAGAGGGACCTGGGACAAACAAGAGAAAGAGGTTTACAGTCTGCAGTTACAAGCTTCGTTTGCTGTGAACCCATGGGAGCCATGCCCCAGCCTCCGGTCCTAACCTGCCTGCCCCAGGCCTCTTGCCCCAGCCCTCCTACACCAGCCATCTTGCCCCAGCATTCTTTTTTTTTTTGGTTTTTCGAGACAGGGTTTCTCTGTATAGCTTTGCGCCTTTCCTGGAGCTCACTTGGTAGCCCAGACTGGCCTCGAACTCACAGAGATCCGCCTGCCTCTGCCTCCCGAGTGCTGGGATTAAAGGCGTGTGCCACCAACGCCCGGCATTCTTAAACCCACCCTTCCAAACCCTGGCCCACTTTACCTACTTGCCCCTGCCTTTCTGCCTCCTTTCTCCTGCCCCAGGCTTCCCTCCCTGTCCACAAGTAAGCTCCCCTGATGCAAGCGCCCTGGAGACTTGGTGGGAGCTGTTTTCAGTTGCTGGAATAAGAGCAGCGAGGGTGTAAGTGGATCTCATTTCTTGTTTTCTCAAATCATAGTCATTGAATGACCCCATCTGAGGGGTCAAGAGCTGGTGTGCAGTAAGGGAACAGCACTTGAGGGAATTCTGGGCACAGAGAGGAGGGAGCCCAAGGGACCCTGAGCAGCCACTGTGAAGTCAGTGGAGGATGTATGGAGGATGTATGGAGGATATATGGAGGATGTATGGAGGATGTATGGAGGATGTAGTGTTCTTCCCTTAACACTGTTGGAGGCAGCTTTCACTCTCACTTTCAGCGTGGAAACTGAGGCATGAATCCCAGGAGGACTCCTGCTATGTGCTTCCTTCTTTGGGGGGCGGGGGGGGCGGAGACTGAATCCTGAGCCAGGGAACACTGTGGGATAGTACAGATCTGCCCCCCAGGAAGCTATGGTCCAGACCTGGAGAATAGTGGAGGGGGGCACCTCAGCCCCCGGTTTGGCAGGACCTTGAGGTGGGACTCCCCCACCCACTCCTAGAAGTGTCTAGGCTGGGACAGGGCAGGAACTGGGCAGGAATCAGGCAGAGGCACAGGGGCGGGAGCTCCTTGTGCCCTTAGGCAAAAGTCTCGCCTGTAACAGCCACCAGGGGTCAGCCCTGCTCCAGGACCAGATCTAGCTGTCACTCTCCCCCGCCCCCCCCGACCCCCTGCCAGAATCCACTGGCTCTGCCCCTTTCACACCCTCCTCAGCTCCACTCCCACACCCCCCAACCCTGCCACTCCCACCCTGCCTCCACCCTATGCCTCCCAAATAAGGCCTTTTGGCAGGTGCTGGTCAGCGCCTTTTCTAGAAGCCCCGCCGCCCCGCCTTCTTGCTGAAGCCCCATCCTCTTGCTGAGCCTCCCTGCTCTGGGAATATTTGCCTGTCCTTTCTCTTAAGATTCTGTGGGTAAAGACACGGAGTCTTTCTTTTCTTTGTTACAAATAAAAGGCAGCACTCCACCATGGTCCCTCACCTTCACATTTTTTTTTTTTTTTAACTTGCTGTGTTTGGCTCATGCAGCCTTCAAGCCTGGGAACAAGGTCCATATTCTAACCCTGCAGCCTGAATAGCCCTGAACTCATGAAGCTAGAACACACTGACGCCTATTAGCAGGTTTTGTTTCTTTGTTTTGAGACAGGAGCTCATGTAGCCCAAACTAGCCTTGAACCTTCTCTGTAGCAGAGGGGATAACCGTGAATGTCTTTCTGATCCACCTTGTCTCTGCTTCCCAAGCACTAAGACAGCACACATGTGTCACCACACCTGGTCACTGGGGATCGAACCCAAGGCCTAGTGCAAGCTAGACAAGAACTCTCCCAACAGAGCCACATCCCCAGCCCTCTGCAAGCAGTTTTATGATGGGTTAGACAGGCAGCCTGGGGCAACGGAAGCTGGGGCCCATCCCAGCCAGGCCCCCGGTGTCGAAACCTACCCAGGATAGATAGAGTCCCAGCTGGTGACCCTCATTGCCCATCTCTCAGCAAGTGCTCCAGGAAGCCTGGGTTCCCCACCCTGGACTCTGAGATGCACTTGGCCTCAGGCCAGCTGGAATAGAATAGGCTGGTTTTGCTGGTCCCCTTTAGCTTGGGATGATACAGTTCAGCACATTCTGTTCTTGAGAATAGTAAGTAGGAAAGAGAGAAAAAGTCTGGAGCCATCAGAGATCTGCCCTTCACACTGCCAGGACCCCAGCCTGCTACACCCGCCACTCCTCCCCACCCCTACCGCCACCCCCACCCCACCCCCACTCTCGGAAAAGTCTTAGTCTTGGCAGAATTTCATTCAACTCTGCTGTCACCTCCTCCAGGTAGCACTCCTGATACTTGCAATTGAGACATTCCCTCTCTGACTCTTCCCATCCCCAATCTCTGGGGCTTCTTCCCTCCTGGCCTTGCCTGGTCTTTGTAGGTTTCTGGGTTGAGCTTCCTGAATGACGGGGACCATGTCCCGCTCTGTGTGCTTGGCCCACAGGCTAGCATCTAAATAACAGGATGACAGTATTGGGCAGAGCAGCAGCAAGGGTGGTTGAGGGCTCCTAGGAGGAGAACAGAAGTGGCCCTGTGACGTGCTGTGGGAGATGAGGGGACTGAGTCCAGGACAGGCTCTGTGGCTTGTCCTCATGGTGCCCTCTCTGTGTCTTAGTTCAGTATCCCACCCTCAGGCTGTCACACGGAGTCCCTCCAGCCCTGAGAGCCAGGCCACCAGCGAACCCTGGTGTGTCTCCAATTGTACCGCTGCAGCCCGCATAGGCCTTCCCTCCCTTCCTTGGCCGTTGTCCGGGTGGACACGCTGGTGAGTCCCTGACCACAGTGACCTGCAAGCTGCTGTTCTGCAATCGTGAGATGGTCATTAGCTCACTAAGGCCTGCTCTGGGCCAGCTTCTTGGGCCCAGGCTTATTATAAAGATGCACGAAGTAGAGTTCGCAATGTCAGAGGCCTTTTGGGAACTCTTACCAGTGCCAAGATGACTAGATTTTCAGATTGGCTTTCAGGGAAGGCAGCTGGGGACTAGTCTAGGAAATTGTGGAAAAATGACTTTGAGATGTCCCATCCACCATGCCACCCATCCCTGTGTGTACCCTCCCAAGGTGCATTGCATCATTCTGCCAATTAAATGACATCAGCAAGGAACAATGGATGAGGGCACAGTGCCGTACTCTTTAGACGCTATGGGTCTTTACCTCGGGGAACAGAGTTCTCTGTGCTCGCTCTGGTCCCGTATCTTTTCACTCGTGTGTGTGTGTGTGTGTGTGTGTGTGTGTGTGTGTGTGTGTGTGTATGGGTGCCTCAAAAACTATGGCAAAGTAGGGTTGTCTACCGCTCACTCTCACTGGTAGTAGATCCATTTCTTCTGTAGGCCTCTCGAAGGGTTTAAAACCCAGAAAGCAGGAATGACTGACTCTAAGGGACTGCCAGGCAAAGGGGTGGTGGCCCAGCTAGCAAGCCTGGCACCTGGAGCTTTCGGGAAACAGCTTCTTACTGGATGGTAAGAAAAGGATGCAGGGAGACATGGTGGCAGGCAGTGACCCCCCCCCCCAAAGCATAAGACTGGGTACCGGAGCATCCCTCATTCACTAAGACGTCTAGCCTTCAGCCCACACATGCTCGCAGAGACAAGAGAGGAGAAAGGAAGCACCACCCATCACACACAATAGAACTGAGCAGCACAGTGACCAGCCAGCCCTCCCAGGGCACACATGTAGGAGCTACTGGGGCTGTAAAAAATGAAGAGTCACTGAGGGACTGAGGGGCGGGACAAACCTTCTTGAGGACTGTCACCTCTCAAGACTGGCACCAAAGCCTGGGTGGATCACCTGGAGCCTGTTTGACAGAGGTGCTGTTTGCTGAGTCTGCCAGGGCAGATGAAGCAGTCAGGGAGACAGAGGGTTCCAGATCTGCCTGGTTGAGAGGCCTGGGGTCTGTCTGCACATCTCACTCCTCTGCCCTCAAGCGGACACCATACCCATGCAGTGGCCAATGCACGTGCTGGTCTGCAGGAGTCACATGGGGGACATGCTCTCCTTCAAGTCCCATCGTGATTTTACTTGTGAACTTTGGACCCACCATCAAAGTCCCCTCTGGAAGTGACCTGGGTGTGGGACATACATGGTTTTGCTCACTGTCCAGCTCCTCGGGCTTTATGTCCCTGTGACCACAAGCTGAAGGTGGTTTGGATTGGTTTGTGGAGAAAATGAAAAGATTCACTGTCCTCCATGGCACAGAAAAGCAAGTCAAAGGTCAGCTCAGCACCGGTATGTGGCACGGCCGCCCCTACTACCTCCCTTGTGACCTTTGGCTGCCCTTGTGGGTAGCGGTGGAGCTGGAGTCAGGGAGGAAGTTCCATGGTGCTGGACTGAAACACAGTGCCCTGCAGCTTCCAGAAGCAGCTTCCGGAGCCCACAGTGGGCACCTGTGCTCCAGGGGACCCTTGTGGCAGGAGGAAGGACTCTGGCCTTGTCCTTGGTCCTGGTTTCTGTTTGTGAGTCTGTTACTTGACATGTTTGGGACCCTGGGGTTTAACTTAATGGGGCATGGCGTAGAGAGCTGAGGGATGGTGGGTGACCTGTTGGGCACATGGGAGGAGGAGGAGCTGGAGGTCAAGCTGAGCACCATGGGCAGGGACACTGGAGTTTTATCCTGAAATGGTGAGATCACCCAGACAGAACGTGGTTTTATGGAGGTTGGCTGCAGAGTGGGAGGAAAGAGGATTGGGTGTGGGGGGATGGAGGGGGGTATGGGACAGCAGAAGAGGACAACACACCCTGCCTCCAAATCACGACTGGATGTCCAGGTAAGTTCCCACTGTTGCCTCCAGGAAAGCCTCTGCCTAAGCCATCAGTGTCCCCAGGTATGGAGTATGCCTGAGTAGAACCAAGGCTGTCCCCAGTGCACCCACAGCTTCCAGCTGAACTTGAGTCTGGCTTGGCATAAAGGAGGTGTGTGTGGCAGTGTGAGTGACCCCAGTGCCACAGCATGTCCATGTTCCCAGGTTCTGTCATCTGCATTTATCACACCTATCTGTCCTAGCCTTGTGGGCCCAGGATGATTAGGACCAAACAAGTTGAGGCTGGCACAGAGTGCCCCATGGCAGACCTGTGAAATTCCCAGCTCCAGCTTGGAAAGGTGGGAAGGGAGGAGCCTGGGGAGAAGCTATTCTTGAAGCTCTGCCCTGACCCAAGCCCAGGTCAGCACCGCTCCTCAGACTGCAGGCTGCGTCTGTGTCCTGGGATATGTGAGAGGGAGGGAGTGACATGCGGCCTACAGCCTACTAGCTCCACTCTTGCTACACTCAGGTCCCTTTGTGCACACCTCACTCTTCCAGGCTCTAGAGTCACATCTGTTAAAGTGACTTTCCCAACTGGCTCCCCATGCTCAGTCATGCTGTCATGAAGCCCCTCTCCTTTCCCTTCCCCCAAGCACTGGCAGGCCCCTTGGCACCCCTGAGAGCCAAATTCTCCTCTCACAGTGCCTGCCACTTATCATAGGTAATGAGGAGCCATGGTAGGCCTCACACTGGCCACAAGGGACTGGTGGGCTCTGAACTGGCTTCAGAGACTCAAGTTCAGTGTCTATCTGATGGATGCAACAAAAAAAGTTGAGAAAGAACTGAGAGTTAAATTTGAATTTCACATAAGCAATGAACTATTCTTACTGTGTCTCAAATATCATACATATATTTATGCTAAGCGTTTGTTCATTTACTGGAAATTTTTATCCAACTGGTGGCCGTCCCATTGGCTGGCAGCCCTGCTTCCCCTAGACTCCAGCCACTGAGGACATGTTTTGGGGGATGGAGTCAAGCCTGCCAGTGGCCTCCAAGCTCAGTGACTGAGGCCATGGCAGATTATCCCAGTTACACACTCGGGGAGAGACTGGCTTTCATCTGGAAGCATCCTGGGCCTTCCCCTTCCATGCTGAGAGCTATGTCTCCCAAGATGCTCTCCCTCGCAGCTCCAGCTCTGGCTCCCCTCCAGCTTGCTTATAAGACAACCCCAGGTAAACCCTTCCCTGGGAGCTTCTAGGGCTAATTATGTCACATCAGGCCACAAAATGAGTTTTGCAAAGTGGCCTCAGCCACAATGGAGCTGCCGTGCAACCTAATTATAAAACCCACTGCGCTAGAAATCTCAAGGCAGAGTGACTTGGACATGATGGAGACATGCTTTATGCTCATAACTCAAAGAGCTTGTTTTAAAAACCGACTGTAAACCCATTTAATTACTTGATTTTAAAACCAGCCATGTGGAAATTATGTTTCTTCAATGTGCATTTTGGATACAATTTTTGGCAAGGGAACTCCATGGTGACTCATAGCACTCCAGGCTCCCCC
>CABHPR010131608.1:5997-22614 GCA_902168415.1 Peromyscus melanophrys
GTGTGTGTGTGTGTGTGTGTGTGTGTGTGTGTGTGTGTGTGTGTGTGCTTGCGCGTGCTGCAGCACACATGTGGAGGTAAAGAGACAGCTGTTGGAGTTGGTTCTCTCCTTCCACCATGTGGATTCCAGCTATCAAATTCGGGTGGTCAGGCTTGGTAGCAAGTGCTTTTACCCCCTGAGCCACTCTCCTGGCCCTGGTCACATTGTGCTCCCTCCCTCACCTCTCTCACCCACCCCCAAGTCTAGAAGCACGTCTTTCACACGTGGCTGCCCTAGCCCTGGAAGAGGAGAGACCCCCTAGGCATGGAGCCTGCTTTTGTAGCCAGAGCCTGCCAGGAACAGTATGGAAGTCCCTAGCCTTCCTGTTTACTATGAAGGAAAAGGGACAGCTGAACACAGCTGAGAACACTAAGGGATGCTTGTGTTGGGCAGCACATCCATCATGATGACCAGTAAAGTCTAAAGCTCCTGGCTGCCTAGCAAGTATTTCTCCTAAGCCCTGGAGCCTATGGAGCATACAAATACCTTCTTTTTTCTCTTCCAGCCTCTCTTTTTTTTAAGTAAGCCTAGCTCCCTGGAGTGCACTTACTCTCCAAATATGTACACAGGCAGGACGTGAGAGATCACTTCTGTCTGTAATGGATGCCTTGTGTCCAAGAGAGTTTCCTGAGCATCGTGCTGTTCATCCTAGGGCTTCTAATGCATGATTAATGTTTAAATCAGACTGCTTCACCTTAGGGATGCTCGTGAGTACCAGAGCAGACTTACACAAAAACACCATCACATGTGCAGAGCCATCTGACAACTCCAGGGGTGTGCAAAGAATGAACCGCCGCCCCCCCCCCACCGCCGCAGTTCAGAGGCACCCGTGCAGCCCTACGTGTTCCACTGAGCTGCAGACAGCGTTCTGAGACCCCATTCTGGAAGCACCTTAAGTCTTTCATGTGAGCATCTACCTGCAAGGCTCCATGAGGACTGGCTGTTCATCTGACCTGAAGGGAGCTTTCAATCTAGTGAGAATAATGAGAGTTAAAGGTGCCTGGAGACTGGTTTAGAAAAGAGAGGGGGCCGGGCGTTGGTGGCGCACGCCTTTAATCCCAGCACTCGGGAGGCAGAGGCAGGCGGATCTCTGTGAGTTCGAGGCCAGCCTGGGCTACCAAGTGAGCGCCAGGAAAGGCGCAAAGCTACACAGAGAAACCCTGTCTCGAAAAACCAAAAAAAAAAAAAAAAGAAAGAAAGAAAAGAGAGGGGAAATCCAGGCCATTGAGGAAGGGGGCTCATGTGAACCCGGAGTGTAAGTGGGAGGGAGGAAAAGGGGGAAGTAAGGAGCTTGCAGTTACCCTGGGGATGCCATGAAGCTTTGCGGGGGGGGGGGGGGGGGGACAGCATTCACACAGGCCACCCCAGTGGCACACTTAGATGCCTGTGACAAGCCTTGTGTGAGCCCTGCTGAGCTCTCTGCCTGTGGGTAGGTGAAGTATGTGCTACTGCTTCTGGCCTGGCTGGCTGCAAAGCATAGTGTCCCATGAAAAGGTCCCAAAATTCTAGATTTTTACCCACCCACCCCCAGTGTAATTTGAGCCAAGAGACTAAGGTAGCAGACTGTGGACATTCTTAGCATTTCCCCCTCATCCGCTGTTTGCAGCCTACCGGGTCCCTTAGAAGAGCTGCCTGTGACTCATGGAACCTGAACCTTTAAAGTGGGTCATGCCTAAAAACCAGATGAGAACTTTTGCTCTACAGGATGTTAGTTGGGGGACAGTGTAGGCCTGTCCTTTTCCGAGAAGTCTTAGAGCTGGTTGCATATAAATCTACCCTAAAAATGGGAGCCTAACTTGGAGATACCTATATGGAGAATATTGCTGTATATCTGTATTTATACATACTTTGAAAAAAATCCCCTTCTGGAAACTGCTTTAGAAGTTACACTTGTAATTGCTACATGATTCAGCCACCAAGTTACTAAAATGTTCCCCTCAAGGAGTGTTTGACATTCAGTGGAAATTTTAATATAATGGAGTGAACATGTCAGAAATCCAAACCGATTTTTAACTCTTTGGCTTGTTCATATTTGAAAGGATAGCTTCTGCTGGGATTTTTTTTTTCTTTCCTCTCCATGGCTTAAAAATAAGGGTGAGTGGCAGAGACTAACACTGATGCCCTCAGGGCCTCTTCTGATGTATCCTAAGACATTTCTCAGGCAGCAGCCCGCTACACATATAGTTTCAGCCCCTTAGCCCTGTTGACTTTGGGAAATGACTTATACCACAGTGATGATGTATTCAGGTCTGTAGTTAGCCAGCTCAGTCACTTACTGTGAAAGCCACCCGTCGTTTCTATTCCTTCTCACCCATCAAGCAGTCCTCACAGTAGCACCTGCCACGTAAAGACGTTGTAACAGTTAAGTAACGCGGGCACCGCGCTGGACGCGTAGTTAGTGCTCATCCAGTAAGGGATTAGCTCTTCTTCCCTCCCACCCCTCTTGAGCATGTCCACCTGGGGAAGGAGAAGCCCAAGGAGAGAGAGCTATTTTATAAATGTTAGCACAACCATTTGTTAGCTGTTGCCTTCTAGGGTAGAAAGTTTTACATACTGGGAGAGTTTTTAGATAGGGAAGGGCTTGAGTTACGTGTTAATTTTCGTGTATTTCAGCTGCCTCTGCCTCAGTCATAAGTGAAATTGACTTTAGGAAAAGCAAAGCCTTTCCCAGGACTCTATGCTCTCTCTTAATGTGCAACTGTGCTCCCTTTCCAAGTGGCCATCCTGCCTCCTCTGATTGTCGGCCTCGGCCAGAGATGTAAATTACTCATTCCCTCCTCCATCTTTTTTCCTCATTCTTCTGTGTGGTGGTGGTGGTGTTTCCTGGAGGGGGTGTTTTTTCCAGACCTGGTTTCTCTGTGTAGTCTTGGCTGTCATGGAACTCTCTCTGTTTAGGAACCAGGCTAGCCTTGAACTCAGAAATCCATCTGCCTGCCTCTGCCTCCCAAGTGCTGGGATTAAAAACGTGGGCCACCACATCCAGCTTTCTTTCTGTTTTTAATAGCTCTCCATTCCTTGAAATTTTCTTAAAGCCAGTGTCTTAGTTAAGATTTCTATTTCTGTGAAGAGACACCAATGACCACAGCAACTCTTATAAAAGAAAACATTTAATTGAGGCTGGCTTACAGTTCAGAGGTTTAGTCCATTATCATCATGGCAAGAGCATGGTGCAGGCAGACATAGTGCTGAAGAGGTAGCTGGAAGTTCTACACCTTGATCTGCAGGCAGCAGGAAGTGAACTGGCTTGAGCTTCTAAGACCTCAAAGCCTACCCACTAGTGACTCACCTCCTCCAACAAGGCCACGCCTACTCCAACAAAGCCACACCCCCTCCAATAAGGCCACACCTACTCCAACAAGGCCACACCTACTCCAACAAGGCCACACCTACTCCAACAAGGCCATACTATCTACAAATAGTGCCACTCCCTATGGGCCTGTGGGGACCATTTTTTCTTTTCAGACTACCACTGCCAGGGATCACAAACACTATGCTTTTAAAATCAAATTTAGAGCTAGGTATGATGGCACACATCTTTAACCCCAGCACTCTGGAGGCAGAGGCAGGAGGATCTGTGTGAATTTGTGGCCAGCTTGGTTTCATAGTGAGACCATGTCTTTAAAAATAAAAATTCCTTAAAATAAATTTAAAACTCCAAATGGATTTTTCATTTGTAAATTGTTTTTTCTATAAACAATTTACCATGCATAAACCATATAGGAAGACAGTTTCAAATGTTAGTTTTTTTGTCTAACTTCAGTTGACCAGAGTGAAATTGAGATCACAGTTTCTGAATATGTGGAGTTGGAAACAAAGTATACATGGAAAGATTTTGAATCCATGCACGGGTTTTTGTAATCTTCCAAAAGTATGCTTCTTAACTAGTATTCTTTACACTCATTCTCAGATCCAGTGTAAATATCCACCAGCCAGACCTAGGTAATGTTAGCTCAAAGTAAACCATTTCAGATTTCATACTTTTAAGGCTGTCATAAAATGAAACCAGTTACTTAAATATAAGTATTTGTTAAGTCACGTCCTACTTGGTTTTAACTGTCAACTTGACACAACCTGGAATCACCTGAGAAGAGACACAATTGGAAGGTTGCCCAGATCAGACTGGCCTATGGGCACATCCGGGGTGGGAGGGGATTGTCTTGATTATTGATTGATGTAGGAGGGCCCAGCCTACTGTGGGCAGCACCATTCCCCAGGCAGGTGGTCTTGGACTGTATTAAAAAGCTAGCTGAGCATGAATGATCTAGCAAGCCAGCAAGCAGCATTCCTCTGTGGTTTCTGCTTCAAGTGCCTGCTTGAGTTCCTGCCCTGACTTCCTTTAGTGATGGACCATGACCTGGAAGTAGAAGGTGTAATAAACCTCCCCCTCCCCAAGTTGCTTTTGGTCATGGTGTTTGTCATAACAATATGAGTTAGTATAAGTAATAACTTTAAATGGCGTCACTTCTACGGGTGTAAGAAGGGTTTCTTTTCCCATTGGACCAAATTCAGGGCATGTCAAAGCTTATCCATTTCTAGCTTATAAGTAAACAGAGAGGAGTGGTTTAGTGTTTGAAACTGTGTTACTCAAGGTTTAAAGACTGAATTGCCTGCAGGACTTCCAACATAGCTGCCTTAATTAACTTTAGTAAATGAATTAAACCAAGCCAGCATTCGGAGAGTCTATCTTTAAAATGAGCTTGGGGTATCTGAGGAACGGACAGGACGCTGTGAGACTGCATTGTAGGAGGAGGGGGTTGAGAGAGCAAGATGAAGTCTGAGATCACGTCTGTCTGTAGATCTCCTCAAGCCACCGGCCACACTTAGCAGGACTCTCCCTTTAAACCCCTTCCTTCAACCACTGCACCCCCAAAGCCTCCTCTCCTGAGCACATAGCACGATCCAGCTTCCTCTTCCAGTATGCCCAGACCTCTTTGTCATGATTCTAAAGCAGTTTACATTACTGTATTAGAAGTGCCACAGAGGCTGTGTGTTGGGGTGAAAACAGTGAACAGTGACTCTGAACCTGAATGTCCCCATCTGAAAAATGGAGACACATAGAGATGATGTGTATAATAAAATGCCTGGCACACACAGCTCAGATTCTGCCAGCTTTAAGCATGCTTTCCTTCCTGTATGATTTCCACATGTGTGTGAATTCATCAGCGTGACAGGAGAAACGGCTAGATCTAGGCCCTTACACTCATGCTGCACATGAGGACACACGCACTCAATACTGAGAGGAGGCAGACACCACGGAGGCACTTCTCTATGAGGCTGCCCTGGTCATAAGGGGCAGAATAGATACACAGTCATATCTCCAGCAGTCACAAGCTTTGCCTTTAAGAAAGAGAACAGTGTGGGCAAGAATACGTAGGTTAACTTGCAGCCAAGCCTGATGGCCTGAGTTCAATCCCCAGGACCACGTGGTGGAAGGAGGACAGAGTTGTTTACATTAATATATTATTAATGACCTCCACGTGGGTGCCATGGCACACATGCATGCACACACATATAAATAAATGTAATATAGAAAACTTAAGCCGGGCGGTGGTGGCGCACGCCTTTAATCCCAGCACTCGGGAGGCAGAGGCAGGTGGATCTCTGTGAGTTCGAGGCCAGCCTGGGCTACCAAGCGAGTTCCAGGAAAGGCGCAAAGCTACACAGAGAAACCCTGTCTCGAAAAAAACCAAAAAAAAGAAAAAAGAAAACTTAAAAAAAAAACAAACAGCCTGGTGTGGTAGTATACACCTGTAATTACTGGGGTGTGGAAACAGGAAGGTCAGGAGTTCAAGGTCATCCTCAACTACATCTCAGGCCAGCCTGGGCTACCTGAAGCCCTCTCTGAAAAAGCTACTAGTAATAATAATAATGGTGATGAAGAGAACTAGAGAGCGTTGAGAGAGTAGAGGAAGAGAGTCAGTTAGAGGACGGGTGACCTTGGGAAAGATATTGAAGAGGCGGAAGCTTTGCTGTTTGCAGTGACCCACCCAACTGTCAATGTCATAAGAGGTCATCATTGTGCAGTTCAGTACATTCAAAGTGCAAGCCTTTGCTGTGAATCCACCACGTTCTGTGGTTTTCCTGTTACTTTATTCACAGTGAGTCAAGAGTGTGAACATGGCAGCCATTAAAATGCGCAGGTATCCCGTATCCACCCATTTGTAACCATGTTCCCATGCAATAGGCAAAGGCGATGTCCTTATTCTTTTAACTAATCAGTAGCAGAAACCACCCCTCCATTTACAGCTGACTGTGGCTTTGGCATTTGTTTAATACTCTTTCTAGTTCTTTGTATTCAGTGGGGGGAAAAGCGTTTCTCCGATGACACCCAGCATTTTAGCCAAGACAGCTTCTACTTTCTGTAATGACCAAGTCTTTCGTGTTGAAACCGACTTCCCCACCGATGACGATAAATACTAATAAAATATTAAAAGGCCCTCACACAGATCCATCTCGAACCTCTGGGGTTTAATAGAACACAGGCAGAAACTGAAGTTGAGTCTGTCTTTGAAGAAAGAGGTAGCAGGGGTCAGTTTCCCATTTGTGGCTACTGGCTTAAAGACAGACCCTATCTGGTGTCATATAGGAAGGGAAAGGAAATGCAGTTTCTGTCAGACCCACAGAGACTAAACGTAGGGACAAGTGCAACAGCTGAGAAGTGGAGGAAAATCCTGCCGGGGAAGAGGCAGGCAGAGGACCCTCGAGGTCTGTGTGTGAATTCTGCCCGGATCCCTAAGCTGACCCCTGATACATACTTGAGACGAGCTCCCACCTCAGCTGTAAGAAGAATTTAAATATCAATGGAGCGAATGCACACATACGTGAAACCATTAAATAACACAAGGCCACATTCAGTGCCAAAAGGACCTTTAGACATAGTACATGCCAGGAATTAAGTCAAGATATATATTTAGTGACTACTAAAATAGCAAGAGAAAATAGCCCTGGCCCTTAAAGCATTTATAGAGTTTAAGAGCTCAAATAGTGACCTAGAACAAAATGGGATATTGCAAATGATAGAATAATATACAAATAAAGGAAAAATAATTCTGGCAAGAGTCAGTATTACTTTGCCTAAGTGTTTGTGTCTGGCTGTAATTTGAACAAATAGAATCAGAAGAGAATATTCCAGGCATGTCCAAAGGTACAGAGATGGGAAATTAGGGAGATCATTTTGATAATATCAAGAATCAGCTTTCATTAAAGCAATGAGTGTCTGACTGCTTGGGAATGGGAAGGGAAGTGACCAATGGGACATGGCATTGAAAAATGAGGGCATGTTGCCAGGCAGCGATGGCGCACACCTTTAATCCCAGCACTTGGGAAGCAGAGGCACGTGCATCTCTGAGTTCAAGGCCAGGTTGATCTACAGGGTGAGTTCCAGGACAGTCAGGGCTACACAGAGAAACCCTGTCTTGAAAAACCAAATGAGGAGGAGGAGGAAAGAAAGGAGAGGAAGGGAGGGAAGGAGGGGAAAATGTCAATCATGGAGAAGGAGAGGAGGAGGAAGGAGAAAGAAAAGAAGAGAAAAGAGAAAGGAAGGAAGGAAGGAAGGAAGGAAGGAAGGAAGGAAGGAAGGAAGGAAGGAAGGAAGGAAGGAAGGAAGGAAGGAAGAAAGGAAGAAAGGAAGAAAGGAAGAAAAGGGAAGGAAAGGCATGTCAATCATGGAGAAGCTCCTGTGCAGTGTAAAGTCTGAGCCTGGCATGGTGGCACATTCCTGTAATCCTAGCAGTCCCAGGAGGAAGAGGCAACTATAGAGAGATCCTGACTCAAAAGAAGAGGAGTGAGAGCTAGTAGTCTGTACTTTGCTGTGGGAGAGAAAGAAACTCACAATGACCAGGTCTGAGGAGAAATTTTTTCAAACAAAGCAGGACGTTTTTTAATGTGTATGGGTGTTTTGCATGTATGTCTGCGTAGTACATGTGTGCCTAGTGCCCATGGGGGCCAGAAAGGGGCTTGGATCCCCTAGAACTGGAGTTACAGATGGTTGTGAGCTGCCTTGTGAGTGCTGAGAATCAAACCCCAGGTCCTCTGGAAGAGCGGCTATTGCTCTAGCCAGCAAAGGACGTTTGACCTGAAGGAAGGAGTGCACTTGTTTTCAGGCCTGCAGTGACAGGTAGAGCAAACTGAGTAGCATCAGCTTGTTCTCTCACAGTTCTTGAGTCTAGACACTCAAAATCAAGATGCCACCGTGACCAGGGTCCCTCCGAAGGAAGTGATGGCATTTCATGACTTGTCCTTGCCTGTCTTCATATGCTCTCCCCTGTGACTCCACGTGGCTTTCTTCGAAAAATACAAGTTGGACCCCAATATGACCTCATTTGACCCAATATTTGTAAAGACTTCATTTCCAAATAAGTACATATTCTGAGCTGCCGCGGACTGGGTCTCAGTAGGGCCACCAGACCGAGGGAGAACGGGGTGAAGGTACTCAGGATAATTGGGATTCGGTGATGACAGACAGACACAGACACCAGAGTATGCTGTGAAACTGCTGCAATTTTACTGAACATTAGGCTGAGATTTTATACAATGTTAACAAGGAACTAAGCCCAGGAACAAAAAGAAAGCAATAGACACAATCTCTTGTGGTCACACAATGTGGTTTTCAGAATGATTAATCTTTTCAAACAGAGACATGCTGTGGCCTGAATCCAAGAGCCAGGCCACGTACTCAATAACTGGTAATCCATTACTAGTATTTTATTAAAGACAGTTACAGAGTCCTCGCCAAGAGCCTTAGCCCACCTCTTTAGTACAGGAGCCATACCCCCCAATATAGCTGACCTTGTCTACCTATCATATGTACACCATACCTTTCTGCTTCTAACCAGCCTTTCCATAAAAGGCAACTGATTCCACAACATTCTTTTTTCCCCTGATTTACCCACCAATTCTCTTCATAGTCATAAGCCCCTGTAAAAGGGAGTGGATCTAAGCAATTTTTATTTCTGGGATTCCAACGAGGGGGTGTCCACCATTTCCCATTAATATGGTATTGAATGTACTTTCCAACCATTCTTGTGGGAGTTGCCTAAGTTTTCCTTCTTGTGAGTTTACATGAGCTGAGTGAGGGTTACCTAGCAATCTTTCTACTTTTACATTTCCTTCCTTAGAATCTGTGGGAACCTGAATCATTAGCTCTTTCTGTTCTAATCCATCCATGAGTGCCCCCCACTGAGGTAGGGGGTTTTTTGTGCTACCTGTCCAAGGGCTTGAATCATTGGGGGCAGTGTCAGTGTAACAATTGAGGAGTTATCAAGTACATCAAGCAAGGGTCTGCGGAGTCCAGGCACAGGGAGGCTGTTATTGTCAGGAAAGAGGAAAGAAGCGGGAGTCTTGCCAACCGTCCACGGAAGGCTGGTCTTTAGGGAACAATGTACCCAGGAACCATTACTCGGGCTGATTGCCAGGGGACCGCCGGGGGCCTAGCCTCGAGAGACACATGCCCCCCTTCCTCGTGAGACCACCAGATCGGCATTTGTCACACGGGCGATACCGTCGCCGGTGTGGCACTGAGCGTCTACCTGGACATGAACTTGGGAGGATGCTAATTCACTCAATACAGAGGTAAATTGACAACGTGACAACTGGTTGCTATAACCTTGGGAAGCTGAGGCAGGAGAACCACTGCTAACTAGTTCAAAGCCAGCCTAGACTACATAGTGAGTTCCAGGCCAAACTGGGCTACAGTGTGAGACTCAATCTCAAATGTTTCCTAAAGCAAAGCCACTTGATTAAGCAAGCCTAAATTTAGACTATCAAAGCCCCGTGAACTCTGGAAAGAAAAAAAAAGTCTAAGATTATTTTGGTCTTAAAATTCTGGGTCTACTTAGTACATGCACACACACAAACTTCTTTGTGGTACTGAGAATCAAACCTAGGACCTGACATATGCTAGGCACACACTCTAGCATTCAGTTATGTCCCCAGCCCAGTTCTTAATATTTTGGTACTCTCTCTTATGGAGCACTGTTATTCATAAATATATGCTGTATGTCTTCATTAATGCCTAATTACTCCTGACTAATTTATACTTAAATACACACACACACACACACATACAGTCACTGAAAGTAGAAAATACTTCATTTCATTATGAATAGTTAAGATGTACTAACTAATCCTGGTCCCCTCTGCCCCATTGTTCTAGATGAGTAAAGTATTTGACGGGGGAACGCATTTCAGATTTCCAACAAAAATGTTTTCTAAAGCAAAGCCACTCCATTAAGCAAGCCTAAATTTAGATTGTCAAAGCCCCATGGACTCTGGAAAGCAAGTTGTTGGGTCTCATAAGGAGTCTTAAGTCACTGCAGTTGGAAACGCCCTTGTCTCAGCGGGAGCCTTTGTACTAGATTGCTGTATGGGAGGGAGGGGTGTTTGTCTAGAGACTCCGGTCTTAAGACTGTCAGTTCAGATTTTAGTTGAAATTCCATATTCTTGACCTTTACACACTCTAAAATCATGAATTCCGAGCAGCTATTATTTGTAAAACTCAATCAGTGAATAAATATATGTGAACACATTTCCCAATGTCCCTTAGCTAATAAAAACGTAAATGAATTGGGAGGAATTCAGCTTAAAAGTGAAAACAATTTACAGCTCTGTGACAATTTGACAATGCCTGAGCACTGGCAATTCTCTTTAATGTACTTCTTTTTGCTGTTGTTCTGTGTGGAGACAGATTCTCACTGCCTATGGAGCTCTGTCAGGCCTTGACCTTCACGCTCCTGCCTCAGTCCTGAGTGCTGGGATTCAGCTGTGTACCACCACCCCTGGCTTTTTAATCCAGCCCCTGACTGCCAGTCCTAAGGGTGGAAACCCTTTTTACATAGCTCCTGGTGGTCTGGCTCCCCCTGGTGGACTGGCCCTGGGAGGCATGGCTTCCTGCACAGAGCTCTCTTTAGTGTGGAACTTATCACTAACCCATAGAAGGTTATCACTGAGACTCCAACTCAGTTCCAGTCCTGTTTGTCCCTCTGGGAAAAGGGAACTTAGAATTATATTTGTTAGATCTAATTCATTACATTCGTGTGTGTGTGTGTGTGTGTGTGTGTGTTACTCAGAATCAGACCCAGGGTGTTGCATGAATCCTAAATGGTCTTATAATTAAAACCAGGAGCCAGATATTGGGGTAAATGCTGAAAGATCAGAGGAAACAAGCCACAGCCACTTCTCACCTCGCCAACTCCTCAGCTGATCCTGTCTCCAGGAATCCTCAGACTGAATGCCTGAGTCCTTAGCCGAAAGGCTCTCTAGTTCCTATCTCCTAATGCCTTATATACCTTTCTCTGCCCAGCCATTTCACTTCCTATCTCAACCTTCCCAGTGCTGGGATTAATGGCGTGTATGCTTCCAAAATACTGAGGTTAAAGGTGTGTGCCACCACTGCCTGGCTCTGTTTCTCTCCTAGACTGGATCAATCTCATGTAGCCCAGTGTGGCCTTGAACTCACAGAAATCCAGACAGATCTCTGCCTCCTAAGTGCTAGGATTAAAGGTGTGTGCCACCACTGCCTGACCTCTGTGTTTAATCTAGTGGCTTGTTCTGTTCTCTGATCTTCAGGCATTCAGTCTGAGGATTCCTGGAGACAGGATCAGCTGAGGAGCTGGAGACGTGAGAAGTGGCTGTGGCTTGTTTCCTCTGATCTTTCAGCATTTACCCCAATATCTGGCTCTGGGTTTTTATTATAAGACCATTTAGGATTTGTGCAATACCAAGGCCTTGTAAATGCTGGGTAAGCACTCTTCCACTGAGCTACAAGCCCAATCTTTAATTTACTACATTTAAAAAAAATGAGCTGGACATGGTAGCGCACGTCTTTAATCCCAGCACTTGGGAAGCAGAAGCAGGAGGATCTCTGTGAGTTTGAGGCCAGCCTGGTCTACATAGTAAGTTCCAGGCCAACCAGAGCCAAATAGTGAGACATTACATCTACAGAGATGTCTAGGTCTTTATTTATATAAACATGGTTTCTATGCTTCAATAATTAGCTACAATATTAGTAACTTCAAGAAGGAAATGTATTCTAGCAAATACTTTTCAAAGATAGGACTTGGCAAAACAGTATGCTCTAAAAATCTAAGAAATCTTAATTGTTTCCTTAATTAAGTCAGTATTCAATGACCCATTCATCAAAGTCTTTGTGCTAATGCTCAATTTAAAGGCAGTTTCTCAACCTGTTCTCCCAGCCTCCTTGCAGAGATGAAATCATTCTCCATTCCTGATTTTTCTCTAACTCCTCTTCTCAGTAAATACTTTATATTCTGCTGCCTGGAAATTTCTTTATCCATACTACTCATAGCCTCATTGAAAGTATCCTACTGTCTATAATTCACATAAATCCATACAAGTAACTTCCCTGCTTAAAATCCTTCCACCCATTACCATCACTTGCAATACAATGATCATAGCCCACATCGCCCTCCACCACCTCACCTTTGTCTACCCCTCCAAAATGATCTGCCATAGACCTTGTTGTCCCATAACATTTAGCTTAAACTCTTAGAATGTGTCCTGCTCTTGAGGTACTGTTCCCTGGGCTGTTCATCCACTCTTAAGCCAACAGATCCCTGTGCCTCCTCAGTGCCCAGCCTGTGAATCACTCCCTTTGTGAGTTTTTTTAGGTAGCATCACCCCTCCTCCATAATTCTGTTATGGCAACTTCCATCCCCTGGCCTTTTTCCTCTGATCTCCAGGCAAGCTTTATTTATTAAAGCCCAAATAAAATATTACCACATTTCAGCACAAATAAAATATCACCACATTGATCCTCTACTCAATGGGAAATTAAGGGAATGGTGCCATCAGCCCTCATCTCTGGAGTCTATCTAGCAGAAAGAATTCTTTCCTGGAGTCTGGTGTCTATGGTGCACTCTGGAAGCTGTGCCAGAATCAGTCTGTTCACTTGACATCTTACCGGTTTGAGGTCACTTAAGCATCTTTGACAACTTAAAAAGAGCATGCCTGAGAATGACATGGAAGATACTCCTGGAGAGGAACTTACCCCTAGAGCAACTCAGCGCTGTGTCTCTCTGCTAAGGCTTGTCTTGAGCTGATAACTGCCTTTGGCCCATACAGGCAGTGCTGAGGTGAGCAAGATGTGCAGGTGTACAAGAAGAAAGTTAAAAACAACCCTTGGGTTGTGTGAGAAGATTGTGTATAGCTCCATGTTAATCTGCCTCCTTGGCTCCCCAGACTGGGGGACTTGGGACTGGTAATAGCTAATATCTATTCTCCATAACTTAAAGTTTTTTGTTTGAAAAACATCTCCCCACCAGAAAAGCTGGAAAAATGGCCCCACAGATAAAGGTATAAACTCTTTTCTCAGACGACCTCAGTTTGGTTACAGCATTCACATGGGAAAGCTCACAGCCACCAATAAATAACTCCAGCTCCAGGGGATCCAGCACCCTCTTCTGGCCTCCAGAAGCAACTGCCCTCACATGCACATACTCCACACAGTGTCTCTGTCTCTGTATCTGTCTGTCTCTCTCTCTCTCTCTTTCACATACACACACACACACACACACACACACACACACACACACACACACTTTTAAAAAGTAAGCAATTTGGCTTCAAATGCTACATATTTCTTAGTTTAAAATCTTCAAACACTTTCGCTTGAATAACTGGGTTTTTTATTAGCGTTTGTTGTTTGTTTGTTTGTTTGTTTGTTTGTTTGTTTGTTTTTCGAGACAGGGTTTCTCTGTGTAGCTTTGGAGCCCTCCTGGAACTCACTCTGTAGACCAGGCTGACCTCGAACTCGGAGAGATTCACCTGCCTCTGCCTCCCAAGTGCTGGGATTAAAAGGGTGCGCCCCCACACCTGGCTTTTTAGTTCGCTTTTGAAGGCTTCTCCACTTGTGCGATTGTGATGGTTAATATTGACTGTCAACTTGACAGGGTCTAGAATTCTAGAATCACCAAAGAGAATGTCTGTGAGGGAAATTTTAAATTACATCATTGAAGTGGGAAGGTATGCCCTAAGTATGGGCGGTACCATTCCATGGCATGGGATTCTAACCAAATAAGAGGAAGAATCAAGCTGAGTGCCAGCATTGGTCTCATCCGGGGATACAGTGTGCCCAGTTGCCTCATGCCCTCGCCACCATGCTTGCCTTTCCATGCTTCCGTTGTTGGCAGGTATGTTTGCCAAAGAAAAGAGAAAAGAAACTAATACAGTACATTTACAGAGAAGCCCAGTGTCTTCCTGCCTCCAGCAAAAATGGTTCTCCAGTTGACATGGGTCAGTAGTGCTCAGGTCCAAAAGAGTCAATGAGTTCAGAAAAGAATTCAGTGAATGGCTGTATACGTATGGCTATATGATCAGAGACACAGAGAACGGTAAAGCCAATTCAAGCTGCATGGACAGATGGAGCTATAGGTTGCTTCTGCGGGCCATATGAAGAACTTACAGGATTCACTATTTGAGATGAATGTGTGCCTTGGAACTCAGATTTGAGCCCCACATACTGGTTGTATACTCTTAGGTATTTCACTTTGCTATGCCTCAGTTTCCCCTTTTATAAAGTAGAATTAATGAAAGCCTTCCTTCTGAAATTGTTAGCACTGGAAATAATGCTTACAGAATAATAATGCTTATAGAATGCTTTTCACACATTTGGCTCCTAAGATAAGGTGGTGACAATTTAGGTTTTCTGGGATAAGTGACATGATGGACTTTGTTTCACCCACATGCCCCCGGTGACTGCTGGAGGAGAATATGTAAAAGGCCTGCTTTCTTGACTTAAAGCAAAACAACCAAAAGGCCCCCCAGGTCCAGGGCCAGGTTGGTGGAAGGGTTACACAGCAGCTTAGTATTTCCCTCTGGTCCCTTGGTGTCCTTTCTGTCCCTTCCATGGACACTGATCCCAAGAATACTTCTCTCCTGCTAAACCCTGTCTCAGTCTCTTTCCGAAGCAACCTGACCTGTGACAGTTAATGGTGCTGGGTTGTCACTGATCTCCTGTTGATCTGAGATGGTATGGCACTCAAAGACCCTGTGTACCTTGGCCAGGTGTCAGGAATATGCTTGAGAAAGTTGGATAAAACATCAGATAAAGGAGAAGTCCCAAGATACATGTGCAACTTGCCCATTAAGAGGCATTTGACAGATGGTGCGTGCCTTTGATCCAGTACTCAGGAGGCAGAGGCAGACAGATCTCTGTGAGTTCAAGGCCAGCCTGGTCTACAGAGTGAGTTCCAAGACAGCCAGGGTGGTTACATGGAGAAGCCCTGTTTCAAAAAACCAAAAAGAAAAAAAGAATGACATTTGACTATTTCCAGGAGTTACAAGCATCCTAACACCAGTCCACATGAGCCTGGGAGCACAGAAGTGGTTTTGCTGTCCTCTGAAATAGCTTGGCTATAAAGTTTACATCAATATCATTAAGCAAATGTAGTCATTAGTCTTTTCCAATATTGAGCTTTTAATAACCTCTCAATGGCAAGGGCCCAGCTAGAGGCCTTTCTGGAAGCAAAACTGTTCTCCTTGCCTGTGTCTGGGCATTGGTGGCGTTGGGCAGTTATTTTTTTGTGGAGCTCAGCTTGCATTCCAGGCATCTTTTGAGGAACTCGGTGGTATTTAGGCTGGACCCCCTGTCATACTCAGCCCCCCCCCCCACCAGGTATATTCCATAGAGTTAAATCAAATTAAACAAAAGTTTATAGCCATGAGAACAATCCTGTATGTGGTTTGAATGAGAATGGCCTACATAGGCTCATATATTTTAATGTTTTATCCCTGGTTACTGGAGCTGGTTGGGAAGGATTAGGAGGTGTGGCCTTGTTGAAGTGGGAGTGGCCTTGCTGGAGGAGGTGTGTCACTGGGGGTGGGCTTTGAAGTTTCAAAAACCCCATACCAGGTCCAGTCTCTCTCTCTCTCTCTCTCTCTCTCTCTCTCTCTCTCTCTCTCTCTGCCTGGGGATCAGGACATAAAGCTCTCAGTGCCCTGTCTGCCCTGCCTGCTTCCTGGCATGATAATAATGGATTACCCCTCTAAAACTATAAGCTATAAGCAAGCCCCCAGTTAAATGCTTTCTTTTATAAGAGTTGCCTTGGCCATGGTGTCTTGACACAACAATAGAACAGTCACCAAGACACTGTGTTCATGTCTAGGGTTAAGTCAGACTTGGATTTGTACAGGGACAGCATCTCCCAAAACAGCCTTACCCCAGCTTGCCCTTTCTCTGTCCTTTCCTGCACTGAGTTTACCAGGTAATAGAGTTGAAGACCCAGGAGAAGTAGCTCATCCAGAAAGATCAGCTATTGCCAATTAGCCTGGCCTGGTTCACTTATTAACTAATCAAAAAATACTTCCGGAAGATCATGGACAAGGGCCTAGACTGTGACCTGTGCTGGCGGCACTCACTGGACAGACTTCATGTCTCTCGGAGAAATGTGAACACGAACACAATGAGGCCAGCAGCAGGACAGTGGTACACCGAGTGCCATGAGACCAAAGAGAAATTCCCTTCCCCAAGCCACTTTTGCCTGTATCAAAACCCTGGATCCGTGTAACCTTGTGGTCACTTCAGAGCTTTGCTCGGAGAAGCCCTCAGGACCCAACAGTTGG
>CABHPR010131609.1:0-17635 GCA_902168415.1 Peromyscus melanophrys
CTCTGGGTTGGTGGTCTTGGATTCTGTAATAAAGCAGGCTGAGCAAGCCATAAGCAGCACCCCTCCATGGCCTCTGCATCAGCTCCTGCCTCCGGGTTCCTGCTCAGTTTGAGTTCCTGCCTTAGCTTCCCTCAACAGACGTGGATGCAGGACACATAAACTAAATAAACTCTTTCCTACACAACTGGCTTTTGGTCGTGGTATTTTATCATAGCAAGGTGGAACCTTAACTAAGACAGCTACTATCTGGGAAGCTTTATGAAGACATGAGCAAAAATTCTCTGTGTGCCTGAATTATTCTCTCACTTACTCCTTTCCAGGCTCAGAGAATTCCTGTTCTTCAGGCTCTATCAGCTTCTCAACCTGGGACCACTGGCTACTGGCCCTGCACTCACAAATCATCCCATCGTGTCAGTCCATGTACCCTTGGGATTTTCAGTACTGTCATGTAGACATCCCTTCATGTTTGATTCTGGTTTTGTTTCCAACAAGGTTATTGAGGTATAATTTTCATGCCATGAAATTTATCCATTTTAAGACTCCAATAATTTTCATAGTAAATTTGTCAAGTTGAATTTGAAGTACTCTTGTTATCCCTAAGAAGAAGAGAGTCTTGGATTATTACTCAAAAGGCTTGTGAAATTTTTCAGACATATACAAAAAATAGAGTTACTCAATGAACAGCAAACTGTATGTCTATGATCAATCTGATGACTACATGGTGATTCTTGCTTCAGTTAAAGCTCCACCCAATTCCCAGCTCCTAAGTTATTCTAAAGTCATCTCTGGCCCTGTATCATCTTATCTGCAGATAAGATTATCTTAACATAACTTCAAACATTTTTTATTACTTTCTTGGCCCTTTGTACCTGTTTGTAGTTAGGTGATGTTCTCAAATGGCATTCAGGCAAACATCGGTTCACCTTTTGTCTTTGTCTCCCTAGATATTCACATAAATGCATCCAAATGATGATATCTAGCCTTTGCTTTCCAGTTTCTCTTGGACAGTATGTTTCAAATTTAATTCTTGCTGTAGTAAACACTTTACTCCTTTTTTGAATGTGTAATAGTCTATTGTTTGACATCACACACTTTGTTTATTAATTCATCAGTTAAAGGGCCTTTGACTATTTTAATCTTTGCCTATTATGAATACAACAAAATAATGCTTATGCATGCAAAGATCTTTGTATAAATATATATGTTCAATTCTCTAGTTGAACTGCTGAGTTTTATGGTAGTTCCTTAACCTCTTAGGAATCACCAGCTTATTTTAAAAGCTAGTTATGCAATTTCAGATTCCTGCCAGCAGCATACACGTGTTCTAATTATTTCTCCACTCTGTTACCTACAGTGTGTATCACTCTCTAACAACAACCACAACAAACTAAAAAAGCATAACTCTTCTGGCTGGGGTGAGGCAGCATCTTCTGCCTGGGGCTTTCTAGCAGCCAATGGTGCCACACACCTTGTCACGAGCTGCGGAGCACTTAAACGCCACTATTTGAAGAAATAGCTATGCAAAACTTGCCAAGTTCAAATGGGGTGTCTTTTTATCCTTGATGTGTAAAGGTTCCTCATCTATTCACAGCCCAGAATGCATATCAGCTCTAACACTTGTAACCTGCCCCATTCTGTGAGTTATTTTCTCACAGTGTTCTTTAAGTACAAGTGTTCATTTTGACAAAGAATAATTTATATTTTTATGACATTAGGGGGGGGTCACATCTAAGGAACCATTGTCCAATTCAAGGTCACAAAGGTCTGTATGTATTTTTCTTCTAGAATTTGCAGAGTTTTGCTACAACATCTATGCATTTGATTCATATTCTAGTCAGTTTTATTGATTGTATAAGGCAGAGGTCCAATTTTATTTCTTCGCAAGTAGATTCATAATTTTCTTATCCTAAGTCATTAAAGTCTCCTTTACACTTTCTTGGCACCGTTGTCTAAAACTGCTTAACTACAAATTTACAAATTTATGTTTGAATCTAATCTATTTTAAATTAACTCCCATCGTTTTGCAGGTGGGTTTTCAAATGTCCCAGTATCATTTGTTGAAAACCCATCTACCCCTCTACTACCCAAATCGCTTTGCACCTTTGGCAACAGGCAGCTGCTCCTGATGACCAAAAAGAGCTCGGGTTGAGGACCTTCCACTTCCGTGGCCACGCTCACTGTCTTCTCTCTTCTTGTCATCTAGTTTTGTGCTTAACTCTGTCTGCCTGGAGAGGAAGCAACTTCTCTCACATTGGCAATTCCTGCCACACTCTCTTCTAGAAATATGCATTGAATGGAAAGCTAGACTATTGGCAGAAGACAGCTGGGAAGAATGAATGACCATGAGCTTTCCTTTGTCAGATCACAAGGTAACAAGGCTTCCCAGCTGACAGCTCCACAATTTCCCTAAAGCTGAGACTCTTGGCAGAATGACAGGTTCGAGGGTACCCTGGGAGAAGTACTTCACCAGTACTGATGTCAAATGGCCACATGCTATGTCCTCAAAGGCAATTTCCTTTGCATAATACAACCTCCTGATTCTTCCCTAGGCACTGGACCAAATTAAAAGCCAAGGAAAGGGAAAGCATTGTGACAGAGTTCTGCAAGCATCCAGTAGAAAGCAGGTTCTGGGAAGGAGGACTCAGCACATTAGCTTTCCTGGTATGACTACATGTACTCAGAAGGCAAGGTCAAGGCCAACTGTAGTTTGTGTGTTCTGGTCTAGCTGCTGGGCAGTAGAGCCTCCTACTGCCTGGATCACTGAGCTGCAGTGGTAGCCAGCCCTATGGACCTCTGACTGGTTTAAGGAAGGTGCAGGGAGCGGTGGCCAGCTGCTCCAACATGGAGACACTTGGAGAAACAGCTAGATGGGAGATGGACTAGGCCTGAGGGTCCATCCTGGTTACATTCCTTATCATTTTATTTAATCTTGTGGTACATACACTAAACAATGCTATAAGAATATAAGTGGAAATATGCAGTTCATTGATAAAAATTAGAAAATAAAGAGATAAATAAATAAATAAATGAGAGGTTCATCATACCCTCTAAAGGAGAAGTTCATGGCTGGTTAAGTGGCTAAGAGAATTTGGTCAGAGCAGAATGTCCGGGTGTGGGTCCCAAAGTACCTGCTGTTCAACTCCATCAGCTTGTTGGGACTGAACCGCTGGAGCTTCTGTAGTTTATGTAGAAGGGATAATGGAGTCATGTCTTAGTTAGGGTTCCTATTGCTGTGAAGAGACACCATGACCATAGCAACTCTTACAAAGGAAAACATTTAATTGGGGCTGGCTTATGGTTCAGAGGTTCAGTCCACTGTAATCATGGCAGGGAGCATGCTGATGTGCAGGCAGACATGGTGCTGAAGAAGGAGCTGAGAGTTCTACATCTGGATTGGCAGGTAGCAGGAAGAGTGCCACACTGGGCCTGACTTGAGCATTTAGGACACCACCCCAAGGGACACACTTCTATAGCTGGAGCCTTTCTCTGTCCTACTTGGTCCCACAGCAGTTTATAAAATAATCATTCAGAGGCTTAATATTAATTACAAACTGTTTGACCTATGTATGGCTCAGGCTTACTATTAACTAGTTCTTATACCTTAAATTAACCCATTTCTATTAATCTATGTATTGCCACATGGTCAGTGACTTACTGGTACTTTCATATCTTGCTTCTTCTGTGTCTGGCTGGTGGCTCCTGACTCCGCCCTTCCTCTTCCCAGCGTTCTTAGTTTGGCCACCCTGGCTACTGGCCAATCAGCATTTTATTAAACCAATTCAAGTGACAAATCTTTACAGTGTACATGAAAATTATTCCACAGCATTTCCCCTTTTTTGTCTAATTAAAAAGGAAGGTTTTAGCTTTAACATAGTAAGATTATATACAACAAAACAGTTATTAAGTAAGAATTATAGTAACACTATCTAGCCCATTTGCACTGGGCAAACTTAGAGAAAATACTTTTATCTATCTTATCTTGGTTAGTCTAAAGTTTTGTCTTTCTGTATGCTATCAATATGTGTTGCTACCATCGGTTAATAAAGAAGCTGCTATGGCCTATGGCAAGGCAGATTAGAGCCAGGCAGAGAATCCAGGCAGAGAGATAAGGAGAAAAACGGCAGAGTCAAAGGAGATGAACGCTGCTGGGGGAGCAAGATGTAATGAACACAGGTAACTCATGAAGCCACGTGGTAAAACATAGATTAATAGACATGGGTTGAATTTAGTTGTAAGAGCTAATTAATGATAAACCTGAGCCATAGGCCAAACAGTTTGTAATTAATATAAGCCTCTGCATGTTTACTTGGGACCAAGTGGTTGTGGGACACAGGAAAACTTCTGGCTACATACTTCCTCCAACAAGGTCACACCTACTGCAACAAGGCCACACCTCCTAACAGTGCCACTCCCTATGAACCTATGGAAATCATTTTCATTGAAAGCATCACAATCCACCTCAAAGAACTGTAGCAGGTCTGGTGTAAAATACTTAAGACTAACTTTAAGACTAACTATAGTTTACTAAGTCCCATGGGCATTCACTCTTTATTTTATAATACTTACTTTGTTTTTACCATGTATTTCAATTCTAACTGAAACATTAGGGAGTTATTTGCACCTTACAGCTTTCTATTCTTCTCACTTTGGAGTATGTAAGAATTAATGCTATTCAATAATAGCCACTAAAAAAATCTGATGTTTGATGACTGAATATTAAACATACTAATTATGTGGTGTTTTGATTCATAGTAAAGCTAGCACTTCTGAAAAGATGAGTAAATGGAAACTAAGCCCTCTGAAGTTGGACGTAATCTATATTATTTGAATAATATGGGCGTGGTGGTTTGAATGAGAATGCCCCCATAGGTGCATGTATCTGAGCGCTTAGTCACCAGATGGTGAAACGGTTTGGGAAGGATTAGGAGGTGTGGCTTTGTTGGAGTAGGTATGGAATGTTTGGAGGAGGTGTGTCACTGGGAATAGGCCTTGAGGTTTCAAATGCCCATGCTGAGCCCACCCCACTTCCTACCTGTAGATCAGGATGTGGCTCTCAGTTCCTTCTCCAGTATCATGCCCACCTGCTGCCAGGCTTCCCACCATGAGGGTAAGGGGCAAACCCTGTAAAACTGTAAGCAAGTCCTCAGTTAAATGCTTTCTTTTATGAGAGTTGATTTGGTTGTGGTGTCTCTCACAGTGTAGAATGGTAGCTAAGATATAATGGTAGCTAGGTTATTTAGTGATACAGTGAATTAGAACACATTACTTTTTTTTTTTTTTTTTTGGTTTTTCGAGACAGGGTTTCTCTGTGTAGCTTTGTGCCTTTCCTGGAACTTGCTTTGGAGACCAGGCTGGCCTCGAACTCACAGAGATCCGCCTGCCTCTGCCTCCCGAGTGCTGGGATTAAAGGCGTGAGCCACTACTGCCCGGAGAACACATTACTTTTAATATACAAATGACTTTGTTTTTTATGAAAAGCAATTCCTAGTAAGAAAAATAGAACAAAGCCACATTGACATTATTTTCATAATAGTTATATTTCTGAAGAATTAAGTACAAGTAGTGTGATATTACAAGATAATTGATTGCTGTCATGAAGAGACAGATCTTTCTTATAATGTGAGCTACCTGTGAGTTTAATTTGTATGTGTGTATAAGAAACATTTGTATAGATGGAGGCTAACCTATCTTCTAGATTTCTTTTAATCTTTTAGATTTTTTAAAAAATAATTTTATCTTCTAGATGCACCAAATCTCTTTTCTTTGTGATCATTAAGGCTTTTGGACAAACTGAATGGTAAACAGATCAACAGATATCCTCCCACTGTGGCCAAGGTTAAGTTCAAGATATTGCAAGGGATTGCATAATGTGGACTTGAGAGTCTGAACTAAAGAAATTCTAGATTTTCCCTTTATGCCTCATGAGAGGATCTTGCTCTATCCCAGTGAGTGTCATAGCTGACAACGAGGTCTTCAAACTCTCCTTCTAACTTGACTTGTAGTATAGTCTTCTAGTTTTGCAATCATAAATATCTCTTGCTTTTCATCTTTATTTTTTCAAAACTGTAAATTTTATTTATTTTATGTATATAGCTGTCTTGTCTGAAAGTTTTTCTGGGTACTATGTGTATGCCTGGTGCCTGAGGAGACCAGAAAAAGGTGTTGGATCTCCCGAAACTAGATGGTTGTCAGCTACCATGTGGGTGCTGGGAGTTGAACCCAGGTCTTCTGGAAGAGCAACCAGTGCTCTTAACCACTGAACAATCTCCCCAGCCCTTATCTTTACTTCTTATCCTGTCTAAAGATGCAAAATTATGTCTTTGATGATGCTTCCTAAGATAATTTTATACTTTCTTCCTTCCTCCATGTTTCATCATTTCCTTATTTATTTTTAAGAGATGAACTTCTGTTCACCATTATCCATGACCTGTTCTACACAGTTCCCCCAGCCAGTCTGTCTGTTTTATGGTTTGTTTGCACCTATGGTATGTAATGTTACACTCTTCATCGTGGTTGCCAAGCAATAATGGGAAACCCTATGGGAATTCCTCAGTTCCCAAACACACTCATTCAAGAAGGCTGTCCTCAGAACATCCATCTTCCTTTCTGACCTGCTGCAGATAAGCGGCAGCTGTTGGATCATCCTTCCCATAGCTACTGACTCCCATTCTGGGGTGATAGGATCTCAAGAAGCCAGCCCTGTCAGCTGGATCTGCTTGTGGCTCCCGTCCTGCAAGGCATGTTCTCAGGAATGCAGTCACTTGGAGACATGATATACCATCAAGGAAGCATTTCACTCTGTACTATCCAGGTGTTGCCCTTGTCAACAAGGCCCATGGGAGTCTTGCTCTTCTAAGACTTGGGAGACAGTCAAGTTCCCAGGAAACAAAATCTAATGTCTTTCTTGGCATGCAGCTCCATTCTCATCAGCCAGTGTTTTTGGGGAATAGATGTATTGAGCTAGGCATTATCACACACACACACACACACACACACACACACACACACACACACACACCTTGCTTCATTTCCCTTTTTGCTCACAATATATTTCTTTTGTAGCAGCTTCTCCTTCACTCAACTGTCCCCTCTTTCTTCAGTATAGTTAGCCTTCAAAATTAAGCTCTAGTTGCTCCAGCTTCCACGGATCCTGCCTACAACTGACCAAGCCCTGTGAGATTTATCCTGTTCTGTTTCCTTTAGCACACTATTTCCCCCTACTAATTTGACAACTGTCATGTTTCCTTCAAAGAATTCCAACATTTTGCACTTGGAAAGGACCCTAGATAATCCCTTGGTCTCTTTGCCCCTTCATATTAGTAATTAATCAAGGCTCTGGACATTTGAGCTCTTTTTTGAGGACCCACATGACTTCCCCTTCCTGTGAATCCTGGGAGGTCTGGAGCTGTGCTCTTCCAGGGCCAGGGTCTTATCACTGAAGATTATGAAGCTGGCCTGCAACTATTCAGTGCATGGAAGTGGAAATCTAAATTCAAGTCCTATTGAAGAAAGGACCAAAAAAAAAAAAAAAAGAAAAAGAAAAGAATAAAAAGAAAAAAATAAAGATATTTTATTGCCAAGGGCCAGATCACCAATAGCCACACACACACACACACAATTCCACTTTGTATGAAGTCACACTAGAGAGGCTAAGGTAAGAGCTGAGTCAGAAATATCCTCTGTGGTCCTGAGAGCCAATATGTTATATACATTAGGAAAAGAATCAGATCGTACTTTGAGAGACACTAAAAAGTATGTACAAGTTCATATGCAAGGTTGAAGTGGTGGAGGTATACGTACGTGTGTGTGTGTGTGTGTGTGTGTGTGTGTGTGTGTGTGTGGTGTGTAGAGGTATACATTTACATACATGTGCAAATAAATATACTACAAATATCTGTTGCCATATGTATATGTATGTATGTAATCTATATGTATATTACTGACCTTGAACTCTGCTATGACTCTCTTGAGGGCCATGGCTGGTTTTACCACATTAGAGTCTGGAATCTCTAGCTGTGCCCTTATTCATGGTATGTGCACAGTTCATGTGGTTCTCAGGACCTTTTCTGCAGTGGCTACACAAGTCAAGACGAGAAACTTGGCCTGCAGGAAACACAGAAGTAGAGCGGTTGTTTAGCTTTCGTGATGCTCTGGGTTTCACTCCAGTACTGCAAAAATAGACAAACAAATAAATGAAAGAATGATGTTAGTGAGCTGCAAACTCTGCAAACTCCTGGGACTCTTCTCTGTCTCTTAGTGGTCGAGATGCTCTCCCACTCCTATTCGATACTGCTATTCGGATGCCGCACTCAAGCAGCAAATGGGCTGGCTTCTCTGACTTTCTCAGTGACATCCCATGACCGCTTAGTGTTCCAGAAGGGATGAGGTCCCTTGGCCTGGACATCATGGCCCTCACTGCAGCCTGTGGCAAACTCTGGGTGTGCTGGTCTGGTGGCCAGAGAGTAGATCTGGTCCACTTAGCTGGCTCTCTGGGCAAGCCTACACTGGATTAAAACTATTACAGGAGACAAGTTAGCTGTGCTTTAACATTTTAAGGGCCATTTTCAATTGCGACGACAGAGTTATCCAGAGAGAATGATACAGATTTCAGTGCAGGCCCGCCTCAAGTCATCATTACCTCCTTCTCTGCCCCCCCCAGGGTCCTGCACCTGCTGGTCCCAAGCACACACTCCTAAAGGCCAAGCTGCCCGGAAGCATATCTCTGCTTGGATTCAGATCTCTGCTTCCTCCCAGGCTAACATCCAGTGGCAGAAAACGCTCTTGAATTAGGTGTGAAACAAACTCCTACTGCTCAGGAAACAGCAGAAAGACTGGCTGGCTGGGGAGCGACTGAACATCAGAAGATTGGGAAAGGGAAAGCTTAGCACTCATTCCCTCTCAGAATGGATTCAGATGTGCAAGAAGACATTTCTGTGCTGACATATCAGTGTGCATGCAAGTGATTCATTAGAGAAATCTGATAGGCATGAGAATGCATTTCCACGGCTGCCTTGACCCCCGACATTCTGGCCCTTCTCAGACCCCAGGAAGTGAAGTGACCCTGGCACCATATTCCTTGGTTACAGGCACAGAGGTAAGGAAGTATGCCTAATGGAAGGCTGGTGTGAATTCCCAAGCCTTGCTTTTTGTTAGCCAGGGCCATGATACTTTGTAAAACCCCTCCATTTGGGCTGAACTGTGACAATTCTTGTAACGACAGTAATTTAGATTCCAGAGGTAAAGTAGCTTGCTTCAATTCTAGCCTTCTCTGCCCTGTGGACCCTACATGATGGCTTCCAGGAAAGATGTTCATGGCTTACCCAATGTTCTCTGACTGACCACTCCCTGGTTACCCTAGCAATGGCTAACTTCAAACCAAGCAGGAAACTTCTCAACCCCTGACCTTTTCTGCCCCATAACTGTGCCAGATTGTAAGCTGACTGCAAGCTCTACTTTTTATGGGATCCCCCACTATGCAGGTATTTTCTCCCAAAGAAAGGCCTGACCTGTGTTAAATCATTCATTCCCTTTTCTGTCCTACATTTTCACTGACCGTTCAGTTTTCACAAGACCTTCACTCCCCTCCCCAACAGTAGAGCTACTAAGGGCTAGGAGGAGATTTCATTTTCACGCTGCATTCTGCTGGGAGCACAGATGAAGTTGGGCTGGCCAGTGAGCCACAAGTATTCATCTTGTTTTACTGCTGCCCCCGAGCTGGAATTACATGTGTGTGCCACCGTACATTCCCCCTCATCTGGTTCTGGAGATAAACTCAAATCCTTATCCTTGTACTGACCGAGCCATCTCCCAGCCCCAGAATTATTCATTCCTGAACAGGAAGAGTTAAAGACAAAGATTGACCAGAAGGGACTGTGTCTGAGCTGTGACCTATGGGCAAATGGTATCCTGTGGTGTATGCTTGGCTTTGGGGTCTGTGGGCTTGTTCCGAGCTCTTGTCGGTGAACAAAAATGCTCAAAAACTAATCAACAATCTTCCTTTTGCACACAGGTTAGATTTACAGAGCCCTCAGTCATTGCCACAGTTGGGGGTCCTCGGAGATTACCAAGCCTATGTACCTTCTCCTAACTCTTTTAATTGAAGATACTTTTACAATGCTTAAAGCACTGTAGATACTTTCCAAAAGTAAAAATAAACTTAGCACTCGTTAAGATCCTGGTTTCTCTAACAGCGGCTCCTTTCTCGGTTTATAGAAGAGCTGACTGTGGGGGACAGATGATGTCATATTAGTCATGCCATTGTTCAACTGCTAAAAACAAAACAAAACAAAAGCTCCCTCCACCTGTGAAAATAGAATAAATATTTTCTGTATATTTTAATACCATGTCTTAGGAAAAGGAATCCACCACCCAGACTCTTGACTGACACCCCTTTATCCCGTGGTTGAAAATGATGCTATGCCTCCCTCCTTCAAGAGCCTCCGACTCAATAAGACAGATCTAGATCTTCAAGGGAGCATCAAAGAAATGCACTTCCTGTGCTCCTCCCCAAAGGGCGATGGTGCTTACAGGGAAATTCAGCAAAGATTTAAAATCCCTTTCAATCTCAAGGTTTTCCAATGTCTGAGGAAGAATCCTCCAGTAAGAAATAGCTCCAGCATGTTTACATAGTTGCTTGTCTGTGTATTGTAGGATGGCCTCTTTGTTTTCTATGCTGCCTTTTATAATGAGGAAGCTGTACTCATGCCCAAAGCTCTGACATGAATCCTGCACTTTACTTTGCTAATATTAATTCTCTATGTCCTAATGGACACACCATGGTCAGTCATTCCAATGCTTCTCTCTTTATGCCGAGTTACATTCATTATAATATGGTGAGAGGGAAGACTGAGGTTGGGTTTTCTCAAGAGTTGCATTCTCTTCCAGTTTTAAGCTAAGCAGAGACAAGCAAACTCCTCATGCGTGTAATAAGCTAACTAGGCACCAGTCATCTCACTTTACAAAATGACCTAGCTGTGGCATTCTGAATTTTGTCAAATTATGGAAAATGCTGGAGCAGAGTTTCATAGTGTTGATAAATAGTAACTCTTTGTTGTTCCTTTGAAGACGAGTGTGCATAAAAGCCACTGGTATTCCAAAGCATGAACCAGCTCAGCGGGAGCAGGCTAGGCAGCCTGTGCTCACTCTTGTGAGAGCTCCAAACTGAGCCACAATTTTGTACCAAGTTCAAACAAAATTTCGAAGCCAATTTCTTTTGAAAACACAGGCAAGCTTTTCACTTTGATATTGTATTTAGGCAGTCAAACAAGAACAGGACTTGTTCCTACTTTTAAGAAATTACAATTATTTAGTAGTTAGGAGGCTGAGGCAGGAGGACGCTGTTTGAGGTCAGCTTGAGCTGCGTGGTCTGAGACTGTGATCAAAACAAACAAACAAATAGCGTTTTATTTCAGGGTTGGTGTGTAGTAATATGTGAGAAGTGTGATTTTTTCTGTTACTGTCAATCTAGTGAATAAGTGGAGTTTTCCTAGAAGGTCCTTTATGTAATATCTTGTGGCAAAATGGCCATTTCCTTCTTCAAAGGATGGTGCTTCCTGATTAAAGTGAAGCTCCATGTTCATGAGGTAGGCTCAAAAGCGGAAGAGAGTGTGTGGGATCTCCGCTGTAGTTTGGTCACTAGATCTGGAATCTGCCTCGTAATATACATGAAGAAATGTTTTAGAAGGTGTCTTAATTAGGGTTCTATTGTGGTGATAAAACACCACAACCAAAAGCAACATGGAAAAGAAAGGGTTGATTTCATCTTACAGCATGAAGTCCAGCATGCAGGGAAGACAGGATAGGAACTCCAGGCAGGAACCTGGAGGCGTTACCTGGAGCAGAGACCAAGGAGGAGTGCTACTTCCTTCCTCCTGCCTTGCTCACTTTGCTTCCCTCTACTGCCCAGAACCATCTGCCCAGGGCTGAACTGCTCATAATGGGCTAGGCATTGTCATAACAATCAAGAAAATGCCTTACCACTTGCCTACTGGTTAATCCTTGGTGACATTTTTTCAATTAAGATCCCTTCTCCCCAGATGACCCTACTGTGTATCAAGTTGTCATAACAACTAGCCAGCAGACACAGCTACACATCTGTATCACACCTTGGGAAACTGTGACAAATTAACTTTTTCTGAAGACTTCTTGGGTCAAAATAGTTTGGCTATACTGCATGCTCCAGTTTTTAGTTATATACACTTTATTTCTGCTTTTAAAATTCTTGACTTCTTGGATTGTTCCTAGGATATTTGTCTTGGTAGAAGCATTCCATACATAATATATTTGGAAAAGCTACAAATTTAACTGATGTTATAACTATGTTATCTATATGATATATAAACTTAGAGTTTAATCAGCCACCAGCATTGACCATATTGCTATAAAAATTAAGGCTGTTTTGAGAGGGGGCAGGGATTTTAGTGAAAAAGTTTTTAATCATCCTCTGATGGCTCAAAGACTTGAGATTATTAATTCTTTTTATAAATACATATCTGTACCCAGAATATTCTATCCTGTACCAAAGATTTTATAGTCATCAAGACTGATAATGATTTAGCAATCATTTTACCCCTGAATGATAACTTTAATAGGAAGTTATGTTGTTAAACTCTCCAAAGACTGATGAAGTTGATTCATGGGCACTACTTGCACTGGATTCTTAGAATCTTGTTTCACATTGTTAGGAAGTTCAATATTTCAATCAAGTTCAAAACTACAGCCAGATGTTGAAGTCTTTCGAGGTCTGCTTTCCAGCCTACCTCTCTCACAGTCAGTATTATGCCAGTCATGCTGCAACTGAGAAACAAACCACAAGCAGGGTTTGAAGAGAGAGAATCTCTGTCTTAGCTTCCTTCCCTGTTACTGCAACTAAACACCCGACAAAACAAACTCAACAGAGAAAGGTTTATTCTCACAGGTCAAAATACAAGAGCTTAAAGCAGTTGGTCACAGTATGTCTGTAGTCAGAACGGAGAAACGGAAGCATGCTCACTAGTGTTTAGCATTATTTTCCATTTTATTCCAAGATCTCTTGTCCAGGAAATGATGTCGCCTATAACTAAGACATGTCTTCCCACTTTGATGAACAAAATCAAGATCATTCCTCTGCAGGTGTGCCTAGCTTTTCTCCTATGTGATTTTAAAGTTCTTCAAGTTAACAATTAACTCTAGCCATCACTATCTCATATAAACCATTTAGAACTGGGTAGAAGAGTTCCCTGGGCTGGTGGTCCCAAGCTGTATGTGAAAGCTAGCTAAGTGTAAGCCAGAGAGCAAGCCAGCAAGCAGTGCGTCCGTGGTTTCGGCTTCACGGCTCCACGGGAGGTCCTGCTTGACTTCTCTCAGTGATGAGCTGTAACCAGACACTGAAACAAGTCCTTTCCTCCCTAAGTTGCTTTTGGTCATGGTATTTTGTCACAATAAAAAGGCAACTAGAAAGTAACCTGGCAGCTGCAATGTGTTGATTTCCACGGCAGAGGAAGATCTCTGGGTCTGTGAAGGATGCTGTATAACACAAAGCCATAGACTGAGCAGCTTGTAAACAACACAAATTTACTTCTCATAGTTCTAGAGGTGGGAGGTCCAAGCTCAAGGCATCTGCAGAGTCCATGTCTGGTGAAAGTCTGTTTCCTGTTACATAGACAGTTGTTTCTTGAGGTGACCTCACATGGTAAGAGGACAAAGCAGTTGCCGAGGTTTCTTTTGTAAGTACACTAACTTCATCATGAAGGGTCTGCCCTTGTGATCTGCTCATCTCTCAAAGGCCCAACTGAGTAGTGCTATTCAATGGCTTGGTATTTAACATGTATTAGTTCCATTTCCGATGTTGTGATATAAGGTCCCAACGGAAAGCAATTTACCAGAGAAAAGGGTTTATTTTAGCTTACAGTTCCAGATAACAGTTTACCATTGTGGATAAATCAAGGCAGGAAATTCAGGCATGCATCTCACATCCACAGTAAAAAGCAGATAAAAATGAATGCATACACAGTCACTCATCTGCTTGTGCTTAACTCAATTTCTCCACTCTTGAATTGTTCATGACTCCCTGCCCAGGGAATGGTGCCACCCACAATGGATTCAGTCTTCCATATCAATTAACTTACTTAACCTTTACCCCCAAAACATGCCCAAAGGCCAGTTTAATGTAGACAATCCCTCATTGAAACTCTATTCCCAGTGATTCTAGATTGTGTCAAGTTGGCAATTGAAACTAACAATCATACATATATTGCAGGAAGACACAAATATTAGACCATAGCAGAAAACATTTGTAAAGACTTAAAGAATGCTGTTTTGTAAAAGTTTAATAAGTTACAACTAATAAACAATGTTTTTTTTCTCTTTAGTTGTTTATCAAATCTACATAAAGTATGTTTCTAAAAGGTCATTGAGTAGACATGACTATTCTCTGTTAAAAAGTTCAACATTGAATTTAGCATTACTAGTTTTTGTGATGCTAATATGGACACATTTAGCAAAGCAGAACACATTATAGGTAAAATTATAATTATATTCAATCAAATACAGGGAAAATTCTTCTTGCAATTGGCTGGCATACACAAAGAAGCTATAACCATATTAAGCAAACTGTAACAGCTTCCCATAGGAAACAACAGATGCTGCCAGCATCAGAATTTAAAAACATTTGATTAACACAACTGACTATAAAAATCTATTTATTAAAGTTACGTTAAATACAGAACAAAACAAAATAACCAAGCCAAAACACAGTCTATATTTTGCAAGGTGGTGTGTGCTTCTCTTTTTCTTATTTAATTTGGTTTTAGGAATGTTTCAGCATTCAGAAGAATTATATTATAAAAACCCACTAGTTCCATGTTGGCACTGAATGATTCTTCAATTAAAAAATGATTAGTTGGAAATCTTTTATCGAGATACTCTTGTGTTGGAAGCCAGAAGACTTCAGGTTTTGCAATAACTACAAAGGCAAACTTATTCCTACAAAGTCAGGAAGATGAGAAAATTAAGTGATGAAGAGCTCAAACAGTGTGTAAGATTCAATTTTGAAATTCTGTAAATGACTTGTAGGAACAATCTTTTGATCAAGCTCTGTTTTTGGTAATTGGATTATATCATGTACTGGAATGGAATGAAAGCCCTGTGACTTTGGAGCAGCTATTTGGCAACACATTAGAATTATGAGCAGAGAATTTTTTTTATGAGTTTTTGCCTTATAAAATGTTGTGTGGCAAAGAGAATCTCAAAACTGAGGCAAAGAGACATTATCTACAGAGTATTTGGTCTTGTATGTGAACACATTTCCCAAGGCTAGAGCTGACAGTCTCATTTACTTGTAACATTTTCTCCACACTGACTCCATTCATGACCCACTCACCAGTGTATTTTCTCAATTATAATGTTATACATTACAGGGAAGAGCAGACAGACATCCATCTCAAACACTATTAGAAATATTCATTTGAAGAATATTTGAAAAATTAAAAAGATAACATTAGGAAAAGTAAGAACCTATGAAAATAATGTATCACATATGATATTACAGAACATTTTTAGTGAACCAGTAGTAGAATGTTGTGTGTTATTTTTACTTACATTTAAGATAATATAAATAATTTTAATATTTTCTTTAATCTATGAAACTATGAATCAATTTATGTTATAGATAAAGTGAGTTTCTGCCAAAAATACTCAATTCAGTCAATTTAAATCATGTGCCAATTTGTCGAAGGTTTCTCTCTCTGTCTGTCTCTCTCTCTCTCTCTCTCTCTCTCTCTCTCTCTCTCTCTCTCTCTCTCTCTCACAGGTTGGCCCTAAACCCAGGTACAATTCATAGACATTTTATTTCTACTGAATTGTTTGAATCCATTCATAAGCTCAAATAAAAAGTCAGTCTAGAAGGTAGAACATAGCCGAGGTCAGTCTTGAGTGCCTGATTTTCCTGCCTCCACCTTCCAAGTGCTGATATTGAAGATATTTAATGAATACTTGAAATACATCATTTGAATCAGTTGTAATATCCCCCTTTGTTTTCAAAATTGTCCTGACTTGGGTGTGCGAGGGTTGCCATTATAAAATTCTGCCATAGACTAGGAGGTTAAACACAGAATCTTATTTTCTCCCAGGTCTGGAAAAGATGGAAGTCTGATGCAGGCACTACTCCTGGTTTCTAATATCACAAAGGCTATGGCAGACTACCCCAAGTCTTGAGATGGCAGAGACACAGAGCACAATCTTTCTGGTGTGTCTCACTAGGGCACTAATACTATCCAGAGAGCTTCAGTCACATGATCACATGTCATCCATATTACCTCTGATAGGCCTCATCAAATAACATCACATGGGGGGGGGTGTCACAGTTTCAAAGGACAAAACTCAGTCCATTACACTTAGATTTGTAGTCCTATACCTAGGAATTAGTCACAGAATAGGAAGGGACAACTGGTCCAGTGCCATGGAGCTTCACATGCCCAGTCCTTGTGTGTCCTTAACCACCAACCTCCAGGTTCTCAGCATGCAGATGAAAATGCATGTTCTCCTTTCATCTCTGCGCTCCAAAACGAGCCCTTTTACCCTTTTCTCCTCATCTCTGAAGGATCTCTATTCTCAGAACCCTTCTTAGCTATGTCTCTGCTCCGGTTGAAGAACACATTTCCTGCTTTCCATCTTGCTAGTGGGCTTGGGATTCTGGGAGGCTGCCCTGAGGCATTTTGCTGGGTCCCCCTCGCTTTTCCATTGTTAGTAACTCTCCGGCTCAGGTGGCTACTCTCTGAGGCTGAGAGCAGGCTAGAGACGCCACCCAATGGTTTTCTGTGGTCTGAAATAACCGTAGAATATTTGAGGCTTTTATTGTTCCTTCTGGGTCCTCCTTTAACTGCGGACTCCTTCCTGCGGGTTCATCACTACCTCAGGACCGGTCACCCCCACCCCCAACCCCACCCCCGATTCTGCCCTCCAGAGTCAGCTTCCTCCTCTTGGTAAAGAGCTAGCTCTTAAATAATACCACATTATTTACATGGACATACTTTAAAATTTGCTTCTCATCTTCTACAAGATGCTTTGGGGCCCTTCTACCAAACAACTCACACTTAGAATCTGATGCCTTGGGTTTCAAGATTATTGTGGCTAATACAAGTTTAAAAACAACAATAATAATTCAGATGACTTCATTGTTTACAGCATCTACCCTTGTCTAAGTAATGAAAGCCAGTGGCTCCATGGGGAAGACAACAACCGGGGGACAGCCCTTAGTTAGTACCTCAAAATGTCCTGCCAAAAATACCGGAATTTTAAGGCTTGAAAAAAGCTTTATAAATTCTTTATTAGATCCACTCTTTCATAGATGTTCTATGAAAGGTCGAAACCCAAATAGAGTAAATGCTTGCTTTTAAGATGGCATGCAACACTGGACCACAATGAAATTCACCTCCTTCAAGCCAGAATTCTTTCCACTGATGGACAGCTGCCTTTCCCATGTATTCTGTTTTTCTGAATTAGTCTCAAAATGTGTCTTTGAGAATTGGAGACAGTGTTTTGGATAAAGTAGAATCCTCTACATGACACATGATTCTGATGAAATTTCCTGTAGAAGTGTGCGCACACGCGCGTGCTTGTGTGTGTGTGTGTGTGTGTGTGTGTGTGTGTGTGTGTGTGT
>CABHPR010131610.1:725-10936 GCA_902168415.1 Peromyscus melanophrys
CAGGCTCCACAGCCATTGATCCAACTTTCATGAGCTCCCACTAGTTTTGGTTTGGTCATCTCTGCCGGTTTTCCCATCATGATCATGATGGACTTGCTTATGGAATCCCTCTTCTCTCTCCCAATGGACTCCTGGCTTTTTTTTTTTTTTTTTTTTTTTTTTTTTTTTTTTTTTGAAACAGTGTCTCTCTATGTAGCCCTGGCTGCTCTGAACTCGCTGTGTAGACCAGTTTAGTTGGCCTGGAACTCAAAAGATCCTCCTGCTCTACCTACCAAGTACTGAGGTTAAAGATGAGTGGCACCACTTTGCGCTTGTTCTTCCCTGTTTTGCATTGCTCTGCAGACTGTTGATTTCACTTGCAGTGCGGCACTCTATCTTTAGCAAAGTCCTGTTCATGTACTTCAGCACTTGCACACCTTAATGTCGCATCTGAAACGCCTCGACCCAAAGCCACACAAAGAAATACTCCTTGCTTTTCTCCTAGTGGCTCTATAATTTTACCTTTCATTTAGTTTATGTCAGTTTCAGCTACTCTTTAAAGGTTGTATGGGGCAGCCTTATTTCTTTATTATATTTTCTAATAAGAAACTGTAAAATTTGTGTGTTGGGGGGGTATTGTTTGTCTTTATTTTATGCGTGTGAGTGTTTTGCCTGCATGTATGTATGTATGTGCACCTCATTGGGTGTTTGGTGCCCATGAAAGTCAGAAGAGGGCATCAGATCTCCTGGAACTAGAGTTACACATGGTTTTGAGCCACTATACAGGTGCTGGGAATCAAACCCTGGTCTTCTGCAAGGAATAAAAAGTGCCCTAACCACTGAGCCATCTCTCCAGCTCCCTGTCCCCACCCAAAACTTGTTTTTGTATGACATTAATAGGTATGCAGAGAATTCAGATTTCCAAATCTCTCATTAATCTTTATTTTCTGCCTGAATGATCATCTGACCCTCCAGTTTTGTCCTAGTGAATCTTCTCAGAAGTGTGGTGAAAGAGAAGTGCGAGAGAAACACTGTGCAGTTTCTATACCATTTCTATCTCCTCTTCCTCCACCTCGTCTTCATCATCATCTTTTTTTGATATACATAGTTTTACTGTGTAACCCAAAGCTTATCCCAAGCTTGTAATCTTTCAGCCTAAGTCTCCCAGATTGTAGCTTTACAGTATAACACTATCATGCCTGACCAAAAAAAAATAATAATAATAACTTCAGTGCTAAGAATTGGTTGAATTAAATGTGTTCCCATTCATGGCCTCCCTTTAAAAAAATTTCCCTGTAGCCATTCTTATTTCAATCATGTGACCGGCCTTTAAAAAATGTATTTTGAGTCACATGGGTTCTTAAAAATTATTGTGTTGCTGAGCTTGTGGTGGCATACGCCTTTAATCCCAGGACTCAGCAGACAGAGGCAGATGGATCTCAGAGTTTGAGGCCAGCCTGATCTATAGAGCAAGTTCCAGGACAGCCAGGGCTACACAGTGAAACCCTGTCTCGAAAAACCAAGAAAAAAACAAAAACTCTGTGTGTGTGTGTGTGTGTGTGTGTGTGTGTGTGTGTGTGTATACACGCATTTCAGTATAAAAAGCATACCACTGTTTCCTCTTCCTCTTCTTCCTCCTCCTCCTCCTCCTCCTCTCCCCCCCCCTTCTTCCTTTTATGCTCATTGGTTCAGAATCCATTGACATCTAATCATTACAAGTATATCTAACCCAGGTGTCTAATCACTGCAAAATATTCTATGGAGACTCGGCACATTTACATGTGCTCTGTTGGGCACTCAGCCCAGATGTCCAGCACACAAAACAAGCAGTGCAGATCTTTGTCTCTCTGTGACAGTCCTTTGCATATATACTGGAAGTGGGGTTCTTGTCAGGCTACACAAATAATTAATTTCATACCAGAGTACAGATTTTCTTTTTTAATCTTTATTCCTGCCTGAATTGTATAAAAACTTCCGTTTCTACTTTTCAGCTGGTAATATCAAATCTTCATTTGAAAATAAGAAATACAGATTTCTATACCATGTAAAGATAACGTTTTGTTGTTGTTTTGTTTCATGTGATCTTTTTGGTTTTTCTTGTTTTGTGTCTGAGTGAATGTTACTTGTCTTTGTCTGCCATATTCTCAAACTGTGGATATGGCACAGTAGCACATCTTTCCTTGTCAGAAGAGAAGCTTTAAAGAGATTTATTTTCAGCTTTAACACATTGACTTGCCCACCCACAGACAGTTCTAATACAGAATATGACCAGTGAAGTGGATGCTCTAACACACTTCTTTGAGACTCACATACACATGAAGAAAGGATGGGAGACTGGTACAGTATTAACAAGTTTGTTTATAAGATATCTCTGTAAAACTCTATTCTCAAAACACAGCACCCATTGTTAATTCCAAACATCAATGGAGTATTTACAAAAAATAATTGTACATTAGGCAAAATGTTGACAAATCCCAAATTAGTTTTATAAGTAAGCTGGTATTCTGTAACCACAACACAGTAAAACTGAGCTGAACAAGTATTTTAAAATTAAATACATGAGGGTGAAATAAATCTTTTCAAGGTCGTTAACAGTATGTCAAAACTGTTGTGGCTAACTCTGTGGTGAGAAGGGCTTGTCCACCATAGGAATCCATTTCCAGGACTGATCAGTACAGTCGAGCAGATCCGTTAAAAGAACAGTAGTTCCCTCTCTGGTTGTTCTTGCCACAGAAGGAAAGAAGATCATATCTAGTGATATGGAGACACAGGCACAGACAAAGGGATGTTTCTTAGATTTACATGAGTGGGTTTGCCTTCATGTATGTGTGTGCATCACATGGGGATAAAGGCGATATTTTTAAAGGTTGTTTTGCAGTTTTTAGGCAGAATCTAAATGGATGATGATTGAGGAAAACGTAAACTGACCAAAAAGTTACAAAACCTACCTAGTTAGCTAATCAAAATTGAATTGCTGTCTATAATCTATAGCCCACTACCTCCTGCCCCTGAATGTAACCCCTCTGGGATGTGTTCTGTGTTATCCCCAGGCCCAGTTTAGGGACTCAGTTTTTTAACATCTGCTAATACTCTGAAATGTGTTTAAAAATATTTAGTTTAAGATTTGCTATTTATATTTTTATGTTGTCTTTTATAACCTTTTTCATTATTCTCTGAAGATGTTTTTGTTGATTCTTACATATTAGTTGGACTACAATTGTGTTGTTATACACATTGTTTCTATTATTCATTCTATTAGCCCCAACCTCAAGATTATAAACACAAACTTTCTACTAAAAAAGTATGTAGGGGTAGGGAAGCAGTACATTTAAACTGCTAATGTACATACAATTTATTTTGTATGTAAGCTTTTCTAAATAGTCAGTTATCAGTAAATATCTTTTAATAAGAAAGTAATGTAAAGTTACTAAGAAAATCTGGGGTCCTTTTGGTAAGCTGGACTCTTAATCATTAAGACTCACTAATTGAGTAGCATCGTCCTTTTAACAGTTGGAATATGGGGGACCTGGTCAAAATGGAACGATCTGAAGTGGAAATTAATTCTGGCTCAAGTATGAAGTTTTATTCACTAATCCTAAAATTGGATCAGAGCCTCGCAAGTAAATCTAACAGATCAGGTGCAGCTGGCCCCCTGAGTCAAAAAGATGTACAGTCACCCCATGAGTGATCATGATCCCTCTGGATGTTTAGAGCAAGCAGTTAAGGGGTTTAAGGGAGTACAAAGAAGAAAAACCACTTCCAGACCATAATGTTCCCAACTTGATAGAAAACCTTTGAATTGCTACTATTCTGCTCTGCCACTCTGCAAGGTTTTTGTGACTATGAGTCAACTTCCTGCTTTCCCTACATATTGATGGTGGAGTTAAGTCCTTGGTTACCTTTCTCCGGTGTTCATCAGTCCTACTGTATTTGGGAACTTTCCTGACCTTGACCATAATGACCTCCATAGCATGTTAACCGCATTGATGACTACAGCTTGAGTGTTGGTGTCACTCACAGCTGTTTTCCTATTTTTCAGTCCTCCCTCATATGGGTTCCAGGAAAAAAGCAGCAACAACAACAAATAAACAAACAAACAAAAAATAAGAACCTATTCAAATACAATGGCTTTTAACCTTCTGGGGGAAGGTTTTATACACATATTTTGTTTGTTTTTGAAATAGGGTCTCTCTACATAGTCCCAGCTGTTTGGAACTCAAAATGTAGACTAGGCTGGCCTCAAATTCACAGAGATCTGCCTGCCTCTGCCTCCCATTAAAGGTGTGTGCCACTACACCCAGCAATTTTTTATAATGGGTATCATTTACTCCCTAGGCCTCCTTTGTAACTTTTGTCTTTAGGAATTACATGTCAAAAGGTTATTTTTTGTACAGACACATAATTATGTTACCCCTTAGTGGGCCAGTATATTTTATTATTAGACTATAGTTATCTGGACATCAGCTGTAGTTGATCTGGACATTTCTAAAAGCCTTTTGACAAGAAGCATGTTTTGGTGCCATAGAGTCCCTTTGGTTTTGACTGACTTACTAGAGTGTATTTCTGGCTTAAACTTAGGTACTTACAATTACCATCAATCCATTCCTTAGAAGGAAAAACCTCTCCCCTCAGTTGCCTAGCTGACTGAAAGCCATTGAAATTAAGCTAACAAATATGATTTCCCAAGCTCAATTTTTATTATATTCAGAGTAATTTCTCTATTTTAGACAGGATCTCATGTGGCCCAGGCTGGCCTTTAACTTGATGTGTACCCAAAAATGACTTTGATTACCTGATTCTCCTGCCTCTGCCTCCCAAGTGCTGGAATACAGTTATACACCATCACACCTGCCAGTTAGGTTGTCTACTGACTGGTATGATTAGTGAAAAAAATTAGAAGTAGTTTTAGACTTTTTAAAAGTTTAAATAAGCTGGGACATAGTGGCAAATGCCTGTACTCCCAGAAATTGGGAGGCTGAGGCAGGTAGATCAGAAATGCAGTCACCTTTGCCTACAAAGGCCAGACTGGGCTACATGAGATCCTGTCTCCATAAATACAATATTTAATTTGAAGGCTTCTTTTCTGGATCTTTCTGATGTCTAATCAATAAATGTGGGAATGGGTCTTATCTAGTACTTTATAACTTAAAAGGTACTATAAACGTCCAGAAACCCCCCTGAAATGGTGGCATTTTCGCTGTCCATGTGTAAAACCAGGCACCAAAAGGTGAGTTTGTTCTCATAATAAACACTGGAGAGAGCAGCCACCTAGCTACTTGGTTCTTCCAAGATGATACACAAAAGAAAGTGTACACCATGGTAGTTGATGCCATTTAACTTGGAAACGCTTAAATCTTTATTTGGAAGCCCCGTGTTGGAAAACAGAATGAGCCAATCCACACTCATCTGGAGGTTGATAAAGTGCTGGCCGGCATCCTTCTGTGGACAAAGTCATCTGGTTTATTGCTTGCCTGAAGCATCTGTCAATGAAATTTTAACAGTGTAACCCACGGTGGATTCTCAAAACCAGTTGAACACAAAGTGCCAAGTCTTTTCATGATGACTTTGGAATCTGGGTAGAACTCAGTATTTCCTGCACCATTGTTGACTGGCCATATGCCGTGGGCTTTACTCTAGAGTGTGGGGCTGCATTTCACCTAATGTTTTCACATTATGCCATAGCACGTTTATTATTTTTAGGGCCAAATACTCCACTGAATTGAATGCCATGTTTTGTTTTGTCATTCAGTTCATGGATATGATCTTCTCTTTGCCTATTTTCAACAAAGCTGAGTGAGCATGTATACATTTTTATGTGTTGGCCTGTTTTCCCTTTTCTTGGGAATATACCTAGGGGTGGAATTGTTTGATCCTATGCAACTCTCTTAACATCCAGTGAAATGCCAGACTTTGAAAAATGTCTTTAGCATTTCACATCGCCATAGGCAGTGTGGACATTTCAGTTTCTCAGCACCCCAGTTAGTATTTGTTTTGTCTCCTTTGGCTTTTGCCATCATTTTGTTGGGAGGAGTTATTTTTAGACTATAGCTCTGAATGTTTAACAAAAAATGCACTGTAAATGTGGGTTTTCCCTGACTTTTATGCATTCACAACTGGTCGTGTATCCTGGAAATAGAGGGGATCTGTGCTCCTATCCATCGCTATCACACCAGCCTTTGCTTCAGCAGCTCCTCTGCACCATCTCCTTAAAGGGCAGACCAGTGCGTGTATCTTAGACCCTAATTATCAGAGGTTTTTACTACTAAGATTGCAAATCCACTTGCTTTGGGCATTCTGGCATGGCATTTCTCCCTCTAAGCTCCCTGCTCACAAGGTTTATTTCTCAAGGTATCCAGTTTAACCATTCCTCACAGATACTGTGTGGAAGAACTTTCCATTTCCTTTTCCAACTACAGTAGCTTTCTTGGGGATATGTTTGTGGATATCCTACTTTAAAACTTGGACCTTGAACTAAGCATGTTGATAGAATCAGTTTACCACTTTTACAGGGCTAAAATTTCTACAACCTAGCACCATCGAACTCCTTATGTCCTTATTGCCACACTCATCACTTCAAGCCTTTGTTTTGTTAATTTTCTCTTGAACTGGTAATACAGCCCAGTGAAATTAGAAATAATATGTCTTGAGTATTTGGTGAGTGTCCTTCCCACTCTTCTTCCCAGGCACCAGCTCACCAGAGGCAACCCGTGTTAACAGTTTCTAGCGCAAGTGAGTTGTGCAGTCATCAGCGTATCCACTTTAGAATATTTCGATCTGGGACGCTGCCTTGTTTTTGTTTACAGTTATTCCCAGCTTTGGGAACCCTTATCTTGCCCATTCTGCACAGTTCATATAGAGTCACATGATGGAGCCTTTTGCATCTGGCTTGCTTGCTTTAATGTGATGTTTTCAAAGTTTATCCATGTGGTATGTTGTCAGTAATTCCTCCTACTGTTGAGTAGTAGTTGGTTATATGGGTTTTTACCACGATGTGTCTGTTAGTGGACATTTAGAATGTTTAGATTGTTTTTTAGTTATCAGAACATGACTATGAACATTTATTTAGAAGTTTTATGTAAGCATTTTCATTTCCTTTAGGTGTGAAATGGCTTATGATAAATGTTTAATGTTTTAAGAAACTGTGTTTTTTCAAAATGCCCATGTGCAGTGTATTGAGCATTCCAGTTCTTCCACATCTTACCAAAACTTGTCATTATTCATGTTTTTGGTATGACCATCCTAAATGCTGTGAAGGCACTTCATGATGCTTTTAATCTGGACTTCACAAATGACTGGATAGTAAAGATCTTTTTGTGTGCTTGTCTTTGGTGGGAAGGATACTCAGATATTTTGCCCATTTTAAAGCTAGGTCATCTGTCTTCCTGTTCAGATGAGTTTTATGTAATTGGGGTCACCTCTCAGCCTTTTGGGTAAGACCAAGTGTGGTATCTGGTCTCACCAGCTCTATATTTTGTCACAAGTCTTACCAGGTGTATAACTTGAGGACGAGTGCTCCTGTTCCTGCACTCAGTTTATTTTAGAAGTGAAATTTAATGTTCAAATGGTGAATAATGCAGTTTGGTTTAACATTTTCTTCCCCCTTGTGAATTGTGCTGTTGGTATTAGACCCAAGATTTTTTTTTTCCTGGTCAAAGTAACAAAGATTTTCTCCTATGTTTTCATTTTAAAACTTACATAGGCATGTCCCACCTGTAGTCCACATGCATCTCAGGATAGCTATTGTGCTGTTCATAGATGGCAACGTCATAGAGCGAGCTCAGAAAGCTTGGACATACCTGTTGGTTTCAGTAATTATTTAGCTCTGCTCAGTGCATTTTTGTGTATGTGATGTGGTGTCTAAAGTCATCTTTTATATGTGAAGATTCATTTGTTCTAAATCCCTTGTTCAGAGGTCTGCTGTCCTTTGCTCCAGTGGGTAGCCTTGGTGCCTTTCTGAAAAATTGTTGACCATAATCGTAAGAGTTACTGTATCACTCAATTCTGTTTTGAATTTAAAAACACCCAGTCTTTACCTCAGTTCTGCTGTCTTAATCATTGGAACCTTGTTTTGAAATCAGGAAATGATTTTTTTATCTGTTCTTTTTTATCTGTTCTTTTTCTTTCCTAATAATTTTGGGCTCTTATGATCCTTTGCCTTTCCATGGAAGCTTGAATCCATCAGCTTATAAATCTCTTCTGGAAGGTTCATTAGGATTTTTTAGGCTTATGGAGAACCTGCAAATTAATATGGAGAGACTTGCCATCCTAGCAGTTTTTGAGTCTTCTAACTCATATACATATGAGTGTCTCACCATTTATTTAGATTTTTAATTTCTCTCATAAATACTTTATGGTTTTTTTTTCTATTGTGAATGAGATTGTTCCTTTATTTTCAGTTCTCACAGTGCTGGAGTGCAGACATGACTTTTCTGTCTTGAAACTCAGCCCCTCTTTGGGCACCTCCTATCCCTGTCTCTCACAGCAGTTGAGGTTTGGTGTGCTTCTGGCCATCATATCGCCCTGTTGTCCCTTCTGTATTTGCAGGTTTGCTTTTTAACATCATAGCATTCTCAAAGTTTTACACTAGTTGGGTTTTTGTTTTGTTTAATGCCTACCATCAAAACCTTTTTTATTTGTTTGTTTTGAGATGATGGCTCACTTTTTTGCCCAGGCTGGGCTTAAACTCATGAAGAGCTAAGATTTCTTTTCTAGTATTTCTTTTGTTGATTTGTTGTTGTTGTTGTTATAGACATGCCTTTATTCATTCGTTTGTTTTGAGACAGGGCCTAACTGTGTAGCTCAGGCTAGCCTCAGGCTGCAGTCCTTCTACCTCCTCCCAAGTGTTGATTATAGGTGTGAGCCAGCATGTTCAGCCTCTTTCTACACTTCCTGTAATTTCAGGAGTAAAAACTTCAGTTCCATTTCTAAGTGAGGAAACTGGCACAAAGAGACAACTTTGTGTCTTGAGAGACAAGAATAAAGGCAGAATCTAACACTGACTCGGAGCTTAGGATTCTAGGCTTGGAGCTGCCTTTTGTTTTTTGTGGTTTTCTCCTCCTGCATCAAAATTTTCATCATTCTGTCTACACGGTGCTGCTCTGGCCTTTAATTTACATAATTTTCACTACTAAACATCCTTTGATTTGATTTGAGCCATACTTACTCCTGTTCCTTGAGAGCCTCTCTGGCACTCTGGGTGTTTATTATATAGAAATCTTGCTTTCTAAATCTCCAAGGCATTTATACAGAAAACATGAAGCAAGACTGGCCAAACCTAGAGAACAGGAGGTACTCAGTGGGGATTTGTGCAGTGCACGTTGTCTACCCGGCCTTCCGAGTGTTGAAATAACGCTAGGATAAGTGTGGACCCAGTGGCCGGGGCTCTACCAGCATGTGCTGTCACTTCAGCCCCTGGAACTCCATGTAGTTCTCAGCATGCTGTCCTCCTGTCCCCAGATAAGTATACTGGACATGCTGCCACTCGGTGACTGTGTCTGCCAGGAAACGGTTAACCTGGCAGGCCAGTTTTTGTCTTCTTTCCCATGCTTGGACATTTGCTAGCCTTGACTTTCACATGCCTGGAGATTATCAGATTGATGATCAGCTCTAAACTTGACAGGTCAACGGTGTTAAACTCACCAGTTTAAAATACTTACCCTTCTGAAAATCAAAATGCTTCCTTCTACAGATGTCTTATCATGGCTCCCTTTGTTCCCCAGGGTTCTGGGCTAAGTTCCCAGAGGCCTTGGAGTATAGTTTTTATAGTTCAAAGAAGTAGACACATGGCTTGACCTGCACAACACCTCTATCAAACTTGCTTTGAAAATGTCATTTAGCACTTATTTAAAATTCAGATGATCAGACCTCTCCCCTAGAGATTCTGCCCCCCTTCCGGAGCTCTTCCACCCCCAGACATTTTATGATGAGCAGCCTTAAACACCCTTCGGCTTGAGAAGTATCAGTGGGGCAGAGCACCTGCTGTGCCATCATGCCAACCAGTGCTGAGGTGCCCGTACCTGCCCACAAGCTGGCCATCCTTTATATGCCCGTATTCTCAGATCTGAGGGAAGGGAGAGACAGGGTTGCTGGGCCTTCCTAGCTTTCAGTCTAGTTGTGAAAATGTGAGCCCAAAGTCCAGGATTTTGATGGAGGAGGTTGCTGTTGCCCTCTTCTGGCCTCCATGTGTGTGCTTGGATACAGACAGCTTTTCTTTCTTTCTTTTTTCTTTCTTT
>CABHPR010131610.1:14602-25659 GCA_902168415.1 Peromyscus melanophrys
GCTATACCTCAGGTCACTTGTCCTGCCTAGGAGAGCTATACCTCAGGCCGCTTGTCCTGCCTAGGAGAGCTATACCCTCTTGTCATTTTGCGGCGTGGCAGCTGCTGTGCTGCCGCTGGATGCCAGGCCCCAGTGAGGATGCTGAGACTCCACTCTTCTTGGCTAGCAGACTGGCCCAACCGAGCCTTCCACTTGTCTGTGACCCCAAGAACCCAGGTTTGCTAACCTTGTCACTGCATCTCTGTTTCTTCAAACAGAGAGGCTGCGTAAGGATGATTGTTCTGTGACCCAGCCTTGCGCTTCTGGGTCAGAGTGTAATACGAAAATAGTAGTGATGAGCACAGACCTCGGAGGTCTGCTCAGAACTGTTCTCCCAGCACCTGTCTAAGAACAGCACTCTATTAATACTCTTCCTTCACAGGGAGAGTAAATGGCTCACCCAAGGTTACACTCCTCTTAGGGAAGGAGCTGGAGTTTGCAGCCAAGATCTGTGTTCTTAGCGGTTACACCAAGTGGCAAGTCTCAATAAAACAACACAAGAAAGCTGTGAAAATAGAAAATACCACCTAAAGCTGTCAGCCTTACCTGTCAACTAGTCAGTAGTTGGGTTCACGCTGTGGCTTGCCACAGTGGGTATAGACTTTGGTCCCAGTACCCTTAATGCAGTTCAGGCTTTGGCCTTGCCTGTGGTCTCTTACTCACTGCCCTGTACTGCTAGTTCAGGTTAGAGCCCAGCAGCTCCTCTGCAAGGCTCTACAATGCCACACCTCTCCTTATGGTTACTGTCTACTACTAAACCTCTTCTCTTGTCTAGGCCCCCTGGCTGCCCAGAAGAACAAACCTATTGGAAAGAAGGAAATGATCCAGAGGACCAAACGGTAAGTCCGAAAGAATGAGAGTAATTATGCAACTATAAGCCAGCCACTGGTGGTCACTCTGCTTCCCATCCCCCAGGGTAAAGGTGCATGCTCAGTTCCCAGCCCCCAGGGTAAAGGTGCATGCTCAGTTGGAAGCATGTGAGAAGGTTAGTGGTAAAGTTGCTTCCCAGAGCACAAGAAAGGAAGAGAAAATCGAAGACAGTGCTTGAGTGCTTCCTGTTCAAAGAGGGAAGGAGAATGCCTGGGATGAGCTTGTCTTTATTAGAAATCTGCGTGAAACTAAAAAGCATTTGGAAATAAAAACAAATATTTATTTTGGGTCACCTTCTTTATCTTAGCAATCTCATCTCTAGGAGTTTTTCCAACAGAGTAAGAAATAATGGGCTTGCTCTCCAAGACATTAAGTTAAGCTTAAGAAGCTGAGTTTCAGAAGCGTGCTCAGTTTCAGTTCATTGCTGCACTGTGAGATGAAATGCCTTGCTTTATAACTGTGTAGACCTGTGCGTGCATAAAGTATTTCTGTAAGTTGCAAAAGAATTGGTAATAGTGGTTACCTTTGGGAAACGAGAACAGAGTGGATGGGGTGTAGAAATATGAGAGACCAGGGTTTTGTTGTTTTTAAGATTTATTTTTATTTTGTGTGTATGAGTGTTTTGCCCATATGTATGTAAGTGTGCATATCCACATGCATGTAGTGACCCCAGAGGCCAAAAGAAGGTGTTAGATTTCCTTGAACTGGAGTTACAGACAGTTGTGAGCTGCCACATCGGCGCTAGGAATTGAACCTGGGTCCTCTCCAAGAGCAGCCAGTGCTCTCACCCACTGAGACGGAGCCACTTCTGCAGACCTGGTTTTCAGAGACTTTTTGAATCTTGTGCCGTGGCAGGCGTTGTCCCTGCACTAATCAGTTTGATACACACACATTGATCCTGAGGACGCCATTGAAAATCTACGTCATCTGATTTTAATAAGGACAGTCGGGGAGTTGCGTGGTGCTTCTGATGTGGTGGGTTGTTGTTTTTTATCGATGTTGGTTGGTTTGAGACAAACGTATATGCTCATGGCTGTCCTGGAACTTGCTCTGTAGACCAGGTTGGCTTGGAACTCACGGATCCTCCCGTCTCTGCCTGTGCTTCCCAAACGCTGGTCAAAGGAGCCGGCCACCACTCTTGGCGCTGCTGCCCTTTCAGTGCCTTTTGCTTTTTGAATTGTAGCACTCTTTGGACAATATTTCTAAAAGTAGAAAGAAGAAAGTAAAAGTATTACTCAGAATTCTTCCCTCCATCCTACACACACTCATCTTGTTTTCAAGCTCCTCTCAGCCTGATGTTAGGGCCACCCAACCCTATCTAGGATGAAGTGTAATTTGTCACCTGACTGTCAGACCTGCAGCCCACCTCAGCCTCTCCCCACCTGTTTCCCTGTACCACAGCTCTGCAACTCCGTCCGTTTCTCCCAGCGCACATTGCCAGCGTGGATACCCTTTCTCCTGTCTCTGTCCTGTCCCTGACAGTTCTTCATTTCCAATGCAAGCCTGTAGCAGGTCCCTGTTCTGTTGTTCCCTTTGGGGGCGGGGGCCAAGTAGGTGCAGAGTCAGACCACACAGACTCTGGGAGAATGACGAAACAACAAGCTCAGTTTATTCAGGAAGAGGCAAGCCTTATATACCCTCCACCCAACCCTGGGGGGAGGTCTGATGAATATGCATCTGCTGGTATGACATGGCTGCCCCTTATTGGTCCGGGTCACCTCCAGATCATGTTTCAGCTGATGTTGCTAAGGCCCTTAGGCAGACCCAGGTTGGCTCTCAGAAAGTATCTTTTTTACTTGTTTGGGCCAGCTGGTCCTCAAGCCTGTTAGGTATGAGTCATCCCACACAAGCCTAAACTCCTCTGAAGCCTGCTTGGCCCTTCCCACAGAATAAGTGTCTCTTCTCTATTAACTCAGATATTTTACAGGTGCAGCTAGTCTAGTACTTTTCTTTATTTCCCTGTGTTTGAAATGCAATAGTAACTGAAACTGCTAGAGGTAAAACACATCAAGATAACAGTGATATGTAAAGGCTTTCTGAGAAGCACAGAAAATAATCCACAGAATTAAAAATGGAATTTCATGAAATTAAAGTTTCTTACAGCAAAGAAAGAAACATCAGCAGAGTGAAGTGATGGCCTACAGAATGGAAGGAAATCTTTGCCAGCTATGTATCTGCCTTAGTTATTTTGTCATTGCTGTGTAAAATATCCTAACAAAAGCAACTTAGGAACCAAGGGTTTATTTTGGCTTACAGTCCATTGTGGTGGCAGCCAGCAGGGGAGGCTGCTGACCCGGCACATTGCACTTCTCTTAGGAAGTAGAGAGTGTACAGGAAGTGGGGCTGAGTTCACGGTCCATTCCCCCCCCCCCCCCCTGATCCACTTCTTCCAGTGAAGTCCTACAACCTTCCCAAACAGTGCCACCAGCTGGGGACCCAGTGTTCAAACGTGTGAGACATTTCACAACACCATCCAACAGAGGATTCTAGATTATAAAATCTATAGAGATTAAATGTATTAAAAGAATCATCCAGCCATTAAATAGGCTAATGAACTAAATAGACAATTCACAAAAGAAAAATCAACTGGCCAATAAATACTTGAAAATGTATTCAACATCTTTAGCCATCAGGGAAATCCCTTTGAGATTTCCTCTCCAGTCAGAGTGGCTAGCATCAAGGAAACAAATGACAGCAAATGCTGTGGGGGGAGGAGGTGGGGAAGAAAGTGTGTTGTGGGAAGGAATGGAAACTGCTACGTCCACTGTAGACTCAGTGTAGAAAGTTTCTCAAAACACGGAAATTAAACTATCATATGACCCAGCTCTACCACTTCTGGGTATACACCTGAAGCGCTTTGTGTCAGCATATCACAGAGATGCTTGCACATCCATGCTCATTGCAGTGGTGTTCACAGGGGCCCACAAATGGAATCAGCTCCAGTATTCCTCAGCAGATGAGTGGGTAAAGGAAATGTGGTGCATATATACTATGGGTTTTATTAGGCTGTAAAGACTGATAGTATATTTCCAGGAAAATGGGTAAAACTGGAAATCATTGTGTTAAGCAAAATAAGCTAGACTCAGACAAATGCCATATTTTCTTCATATGTGGAACATAAAGTAGAAAAGCAGACTTGAGGGACGATGGGGATACGGAAAGAGGCTAAGGAGCGTGTGCATCATGAAAGCAGAAAGGGCACTATTTGGGAAAGAAGGGGACCAGCAAGAGGTGTAGAGAGGATTAGGAGGGCAAATAAGAAAAACGATTATATACATGTGACATCTCATAGTAAAATCCATTTCTTTGTATGCTAACCAAATATTAATTTTAAAAATCCAATAGTAAGCTGGATATGGTGTTGCATATCTGTATAATCCCAGCATTAGTAAGTAAGGCGAGGCTGAGTTCCAGACTGGTCTGGGGTACCTCAGTTGATCCTGTCTGTGTACATACGTGTGTACTCAGTAATAGCTTTTTGTTATATTGAAACTATATAGGTTTGCAGATAGCATGGAAAACATAATTTTACCTACTCCCTTTATTTTATTCTTTTTCTAGAAATAAGCACTATTGTTTTATATTTTCATAATCTCTCTTCCAGATTGTGGGCACCCCAGGCCAGGCTCTCCACATCTATGGACATGGACATGGATGCTTATCAGGGGTGGCTCTGTCTAGAGGCTGGATGCCTAGGCAGCATAGAGCCAGAGGTGTCGGGAGATCTGTTTGTACCTTCATGCCAGATAACTGTTCTGCTTTCTGTCTTTCCACTTATGCCATTTCTAAGGATCTATGAGCAGCTTCCAGAAGTGAAGAAGAAGAGAGAAGAGGAGAAGAGGAAATCAGAATATAAATCCTACCGGCTGCGAGCTCAGCACTATAAAACGGTTAGCTCTGCGGACACCTTGTCCATGGAGGGATGGATCAGGCTTGTCAGCACAGGGAAGTAGAAGGAGCCTGACTGACACTTTGGAGAAGTACAGGGACTGTTTAAGTGCTGAGATTTCAAACGTTAGGCAGCTGTGATTCGGCACTGTCCATGTGTCTGCAGCTAAACCAGACTCCACACAGGCAATTTAGCCCCCCTGACTGAGCTGTAATTCCTAAATGGTGATTTGAAACCCATTTTGCAAGTCCAGAACTATGTAAATAACCTGGACAATGTCTATGCATTGTCAGCAGGGAGTGAGAGGCTGGAGAGTGGAGCCTGCCAAGAACCTCCCAAAGCAGGTGCCAGTTAATTCCTCAGACGCCACTGGCTTGAAGGGCCACGTCCTTCCCAGTTCTTGTTTTCCTCCCAGGCTGCTCACTGCTCTTTAGAGGACTCTGAAAGGCAGTCGCTAAGGACCAGAGCAGACTAGTGTGAGACTTGAGAACTGTGTCTGGAGCACCCAGGAGCCTGGGCACTGGGGAGACATACCCCAGGAACTGCATGCCTGCCTGCTGTGTTAGCATCACATGGCCCTGCTGTGCTGCTGGCTGTTGTCAGCTGATGGGTTGGTCAGTCCCTCTCCATTCTAGTATCTCTTTCTGTGGAGAAGGTGTGGATTATTGACCACCTTTCCAGAACACTTGAAGAAACACATTTTTCCTGATTGCCACTGTGTGTAGGTGAGTGACACACACAAGCTGTAGGAGAGTCTCAGCGGCAGTGTGCCAAGACGGTGACGACCAGCCACCTGGTGACTGCGTCTGACACTTCTTCCCTGTGTTTTTTCCACAGAGAGTGACCAACCAACTCCTGGGGAGAAAAGTGCCTTGGGACTGACATAGACGACTTTCCTCAGAGCCTAGGAATACTTTTTTATAAGCCTAAAGAAGCCTAATTTATACTTTAATGAGTGATTTAATAAAGCTTTCTCTTTGTCCATGTGTAACTTAGTACTCTGGGGTGTGGGCGGTGGTGGCTGGAGTAGCTGTGGTTTGGAATCAGTCCTCCCTTTCTGCATCCAGTCCTTGCCAACAGGCCATGCCGTATGGTGGAGCTCTGGGTTCTAGCCAAGAGGGAGTCCCTTTTTGTGTCTGTTTTTATACTTTTAGAAAATAAATCACTGCTGACTGCCTCATAGTGAACAAGCAGCAAAAGGTCATTTTTTCTCCATCTGGAGAGGAGCGGGGAGCTGGGCAGTGTCTGCCCTGCTGTGTGGAGGGACATGAGCTCAGAGAATGAAATGTGGCTTCTTTTTGAACCATAGCACGGTGTGTAAGGTCTGCTTTTGCTCAGCATCGGCTTGTCTGGAATGTACATCACCGGAGTCTCCCAGAAAGGCTCCCAGACTTCTTTCGCAGGTCTCCCTTTACTCACTCATTCGTCTGTGGAACTGAAGCCTCAGACCAGCCATCTTCTCACATGCAACAGTATTTATAACACAGAACAATTTCTGGAATAGAAGTGTTGATAAATGATTCCCACAATGCTCTTAATCCAGTGCCTGGGCAGGATACAGAAAGCTTTCTTCCCTTCTGACTGGGAAACACAGCTAAAGCCTGAAGCTAGGGAAGAAATGTGCTGGACATTCAGCAGACACTCCCAACCCCTGCAGTGGGAGGGGCAGCCAGACCAGTAGCCACCTCAAATGACGCCCTGAGATGGCATGAAGACAGGTCCTGCCCCAGTGTGCTGTGAGCAGTCACGTCTCGTAGCCCAGACTTGTGCTTGTACCCAAAAAGATAGAAGATGCAGGGAAGGGTGCTCGGCCACCCGCCAAATGAGAACATCAGTAGCTCTTAAACCCTTTTCCACTCCAAAATGCTGTGACTTCGTGGCTTGTGGGTTCCCATTCAGAACAGAACTAGAAAGCAATGGTTGTCCCAAATCCTAGTTTGCAAGGCGACTTAGGCAGGATAGAAATAATGAATGATTCCTTGGGCCCAGCACTGGGTTGTTCGGATGCTCTCCAAGAGCATTCAGATCTGGCACCTGGAGGTGCATAGAAACAGGACTAGGGAACAGTTCTCAGAGCTGAGGTCGCCTTGCCTCTGAGTGCAGAGGTCTTTTGTAGCCTCCACCTTGTGGACAGTACTGCCTGCAGTCCCTTCTGCTCCCAGAGCCCAGATGGCTTCCCTGCTGTACATAGCTCCATCTGTGCTAGGTACTTAGCAAAAGCAGAAGTCCCCACCTCAGGCTTCATTCCTAGGGTGATCAGACTGCCCTGCTCTCTCTCTGCCCCAAACACTTGCCCTGACTGTACTCCATGGGTCTTATCAAGACCCATACCTCTCACTTTGCTGAAGCCCAGGCCAGGGCTGCACACCGCTGCTGCTTCTAACTTACTGTGATTTGCTCTAGAACTGCTTGCCCTCTGCTGTTCCTTCCGGAGCTTAGCGTAGCCTGGCCCTGCAGTGATCACCCAGGCCTACAGTTTGGGGTGAGGGTATGGCAAAGAGGACAGAATTTTAATGTGAAACCAGGGTTGGTAAAGTGGAAGTGCTCATTAAGTAGCCCAGGCTGGCCTCAAAGTCAACAATCAGGCTCCCAGCCTCCCAAATGCTGGGATTTCAGGCATGTCAAACCATGTCTGACTTCATGAAGTATATTTGTGTCTCAAATGATTGTTCTGTCCAGCTATGAAATTAGACCAGTCTGAATCATAATGTGGCCTGCATCTTTGCTGGGAGCTAGGTGATTTCAGCCTACATAGTTGTTGCTTATAGCCATCTCCCAGGTGATCACAAGACACTTGGCAGGCTGGGCTAGGCAGGGAGCTCACAGGGAAAAGAGCTTTACAAAATAGTATTGCCCTCTAGAGGGCACTCTCTGCAGCCTCAGCCCCTTCTTAGCTCCACAAGGGGCCCTTCCCCATCTTAGGAAACTCCATCCGCACCACTCCCCAGAGAAGCCATTTTCTAAATCTGACCCAGTCATGTTTTGATGTTTGGTTGTTTGTTGTGTGTGGTGGTGGTTTGGGGTTTTTGTTTTTTGTTTTGTTGTTGTTGTTGTTATTGTTAGGGGGTTACATTTCTAAGGAACATGAACACAGATGTACATTCAATTCTCTTAGTCTGAGCAACACTAGCCGTGAGTTCCTTCCCTAACTTTCAGAAAGCTTTCTCCTCAGGCTCTAGGATGAAATCTGCACAAGGGTGCCTGTTCTCTCTGTCCTCAGCCATTTCCTCCAGTGCAATACTTAGACTGGACTTGGTCAGCCTAGGTTCCTAGATTTCTCTTCTGCAGAGGACCTGTGGCCAAGTTCCGAAGTGGGCATGGTCAAATGTACATACCCCTCCAGTTCCTGGCCCAATCTGTCACGATATTCATCCTCACCTTTGCTCCCCAAATCCAGACCCAACATAAGATAGATGGAGCCAGACTGAACCAAGCCTCCACTTGATTTCACATGGTTAGAGCTGAGACATGGTGGAAGGAGCTTTAGAGCATTTGTGCTGTCTTCCAGACACTGAGCACCTTGGCCAGACTAGAAACAGGACAGCCCTATCACCCCATGACAGACACAGCAATGCTGTCACCTCACAGGAAGGCATCAAACAGTCTCAGAACAGAGCTGGAAATAGAAAACTTGTCGCTACAGAAGTGGTTGGGATGGTGTTGCTTTTTGTTTTGTTTCTTCCTGAATCGTCCACTAGAGACTCTAGAAAGGCAATCATCATCATGTCTTGTCATTTGGTCTTGCACACATGTAGCTCATGGTTGGCTCAGTAAGAACCTGCAAAGTGCTTCACACAGTGATCAGTCTAGATTAGAAGTCAGAGACTTTGGAAAGGGTGGTGGTGTTGGAGGGTGATGCTGAAGGAGGTTCAGGACAGTTGGAAATTGAATAAATAATAAATATACAACAAAAACCTAGGGGAAGAATAAGAAACTGGTTTTACTATGTAGCTCAGCTTAAACTAAACACAGAATACTGATGAGAATCATCCTTGTAAACTGTGGAATCTAGGAGACACATCTTGGGCATGTCTTCAGAGACATTTCCAGAGGAGTTTTAAGTGAGAGAAATCTCTCCCTGAATGTGGATGACACCATCCCATGGGCTAGAGTTCTAGCAGAATAAAAAGCTGAGTACCATGACTCAACTTTATCTGCTTCCTGACTGTGGACCTGTATAACCAGCCACCCCAGGCTTCTGCCATCACAGCTAAACCCACACTTAGCACCTTGCCTTCCTCCACATGGTAGACTGTCCCCTCAAACTCTGAGAGCAAACAAACCCTGATATTGCTGCTTGTGAGCTATTTGATCACAGAACTAAGATAATAACTAATGCATACCCAAAATAGCACTCCTGTACAGGGGGTTGGGAGGAGGAACTGTGCACATGCATGTAGACACTTACCACTTGTTCTCAGCCTTGCCGAAGAGCAAGCAGCGCACAAGCCATGACTGAACAGGGGAGAAGGAGCCACAGAAACCCTTACAGGAGCACAGGGGATGTTCTGCACATCAAACCACAGACTAATCTCCTTGAATAGGTAAATGGTTTAAGGAACAAATACTAGCCCTAAAGAAACGGGTTGATAAATATGATAGATAAAATGCAAAATGTTGTCAACCATTATGGGAGAGAAAAGACCACACACACACACACACACACACACACACACGGGTGGGGAGCACAGAGATAATTGCAACACAGGTAGCCAACAAAAGATTCACATGTAGAACATATAAAGAGCTCGTATGAGTCAACTTTCAAAACTGGCAATGTAGGAAAATGAACTAAAAAACAGGCACAGGCAATTTCACAGAAGAACAAACATCTGAACCTTAAATATGGAAATTGCCCTGCTTTGGGCAAATGCTTACTATAAGCAGAATAAAAGGACCTTTTTTGCTCAGTGGATTGGCAAAGATATTTAAGTCTGACCAGGAAGGGGGCCAAGTGGAATCCAAGAGCAGCTTGAACAGGTTTGCATTCACTGAACAATTGAGTCCTAAGGATGTACTCTGGGACAGTGCACCCCACTGACCACCCAGGAAGGTTAAAGGCAACATCTTCCCAACAGTGCAAGGAACAGGAGACCCCGTGAGCTGTCCTGCCAAGACCAGTAGATGATCCAAAGATTCAGAAGCTAAATAAAATTTTATTATTTAGTGTTTCATTTTATACATTACTATAGTATCAGATAAAAGACACCTCGGAAAGTGTGTGTGGGAAAGAGTGGCCATTGCCCCAACCTCCCCCCAAACACATGACTCAGCTGTGCTTGAATGTGAGGGTTAGTGATATGCTCCTGAAGTAGCTGGGTTTGTTACTACTACAGAAGCAACCAGATCCCGACTGATGCACACACAGGAGATAGATCACAGGCCCCCTTCCTGAGCAGAAGTGAGACAATACTTTAGTTGTATTAACGGAGATTTCCTTAGTCTGGAGATAATGGTGAAGTAGAACTCGCCAGTCTTCTGGAAGCCCATATCCTGGTAGAGAGCCAGGGCTGCATACTGGAACATACTGGTGGAAAGGACAACTTCAGTGAAGCCCCGGGCCTGTGCAAACTGGAGGACCCTCCTGACCAGAGCTTTCCCTATGCCCCGTCTTCGGTGCTCCGATGACACAGAGAGGTGACGTAGCCGTAGTTGCGTCTTCTGCAGGAAGGGATCCTCCACCGGCAGGGCAGCCACCATGCCCACTATCTGACACCTAGACTCAGCCACCCAGAAGCAGGAGTCATGAGAACTCAAGTAGGTTGTGGTGATGTCAGCCATGTCTGTGTGCAAACACGTTACTAAATACTTTTCCCAAGTATGTTTTGCAAGGAGCCACAGGGAAGCAAAGAGAATAAGGCTGGAGAGAAGAACCACAATCCAGGAGCCTGAGACCAAGAGTAGGGTAAGAGGGACCCCAAGTAAGAGCAAGAGGATTCGGGGCAGCATCAGCATGTAGCGGAAGGTGGTGGGGATGTGCTCCTTCATGCCTCTGGAGAACAAATCCACCACGCTCTTGTGGTCGCTATCCTGGTATTTGCGGATGTGATAAAGAGGCATGGGAGACTTCTGGGTCTCAAATCTCAAAAGCCAAAAGGCACAGATAGCTCTGCCTGTATGCTTCTCTGTAATCCTGCAGAAGAGAGAAGAAACCATGTAAGTCCCTGACCAAGTTCCCAGCTTGCCAGTAACCATGGAGACTCTGCTTTAGGGTGTGTGTGTGTGTGTGTGTGTGTGTGTGTGTGTGTGTGTGTGTGTG
>CABHPR010131611.1:0-22962 GCA_902168415.1 Peromyscus melanophrys
TAAAACTTGAGCTCAGTTAAAAAAGATGATCAAAAGACTATTTCATATGATACTAAGTTAAAAAGCCACAATCTGAATAGCAGGGGGAAGAATAAAATTGAAGTCTGGTGAACAGGTTTAGTAGATGGAGGTCTTAGCATTCAGGTTAGAGAATTACGTCTTACTGGAGTGAATAAAGTACCAAGGAAGTTTCAAGAATGGAATAGGAGAATCTATATTACCAAAATTTCACTTTACAAGGGAGTTAAAAGGAATTCAATATGTATACTGCTTGAGGTGCTTTACACTTCTTATAAAAAAAATGTTGATGGGGAACACTCTCCTTGATGTCTTGGGTGCTTATTACATTTTTCTGGGGGTTATTTAGAAATTAAAATGGTACAACGAGGCATAAAATATCTCTAAGTTTCAGACATAGGTCAAAGGAATGTCCTGGCCATTCATAGCAATAAATAAAGGGTATCAGGATGGCTGACAGTGATAGCAAGCAGGGCATTCATTGGCTTTCACTCTACCTCTGAGAGGACCAGGAAAACACAACACAGTAATCATTCTATGTAGGGTCCAATTATGTTGCACACATCTAAGAAAACTGGATATTCACAAATAAACATAAGGGTTGGTTTTGAGGTAAAGGTAGCATCCTGGATGTATACACTTTCTATAAATCTTCTAGACACGCCTCTAAAGTGAGAGGGAAAGAGTTTATTTACAAAGCCCTATATCCATAAGCTTGGGGCACAGGAAGACAGGCCGCAGAAACAGTAGTGTTAGTATTGGCAAAGAATTTAATAGACCTGAACAAATTGAATCCCAAACCTGTGGTGAAGAGATCTCAGAAGCCGCCTGATGGGATCAGGGTCCAAAATGTGTCATGAGTCAACAGCATTGAGCGCACCACCTCTCTGCTGCGACATAGCAAACTGACACAAAAGTTAGAATGACACATTAAACATCTACTCTCCTTTTACAAAGTCTATGGGTTGAATATACAGAAAGATTCATAGAAGGGAATATTTCTGTTGTTCCATCATCCTGCTACCAAAATGAGGATGTTTTCAATGGCAGAACGTTATAATAGCCAGATCTTTTGCTATGAAATTAATGTCCATGTTGCTCCTCAAAGTCAGTATGTGAAAGCCTGATCCCATGGGGCTGGAGAGATGGCTCAGTGGTTAGGAACACTTGCTGCCCATGCAGAGGTCCCAGGTCTGTTTCTCAGTATGTACATGGTGGCTCATCACTATCTGTAGCTCCAGTCTCAGGGGACCTGATACCATTCCACAGGCACCAGGCACACACGGGGTACACGTAAGTACAGGCAAACATTCACACATAAAATTTTAAAATAAATAAATCTTTTTTAAAAATGCCCATTTACTGATGTGAAGTTGTTTGGAGGAACAGTTTTGGGGGGGGGTGATCAGGTCAGGACTTAGAACTTTCGTGAATAGATCAAACAGGCCCCCAAATGTTGTTTTGCTCCTTACTACAAGTGATGTCACCAGTCTCCGTTACTTTTTCTGTTGCAGTGATAAAATATCCATGATTTTATAACAATGTTATATATAAAGAAAATACAGTCGTGCACAGAAGATCAGAAATCAGAACCTTCCGGGGCCTCTGAACAGATGTGGAACCCAGAAAGCATCGGAGAGATGCTTTCAACATCATGAAGAAAATAACTTCTAAGCATGAATTGCAATGTGGGCGTAGTAGTAATCTTAGAGGAGTGCAAAGAAGATTTTGACAGGCAAGGTCTGATAACTTCCCTTTCCTTATATCCTTGCACAGATTGTTCTCTGTCAAATAGTGGAGCAATCCAAAAAGATGTACCCACGGGTTTAAAACATGTGCGATCCAAACACAGGAGGAAGATGAAGGAAACTGTCAAGAAGGCAGCCGCAGGCCAGGCACTGTAGACAGCCAGCTCAGACTGTGGCTGAACAACAGAGGGAAGAGAGCAGGACAAAGACCAGGGGCCAGAGAAAGGAAGCAAGTGAGACATTTCCTCTGGAAATGTTATGTTTCTATCACAGGAGGTATGTTTATACGGAGAACGCTAGCAATTCACAAGGTTCAGGAAGAGAATCCATCAGGAAGATTCGCATAATGGGTTGCCTGATGGATTAGATATTTGGAAAGAATATATAAGGGATGAGAGGAAGAATATGAGGCAAGAATTGTGGATACGAAGCAAATAAAACTAAGGAAATCACTTTTTTATCTTGAGAGAAAGAACAAAGAGTTGTTCCGGGGAAAAGAGTCATCTCGATGTTTGAGTCTAATTTCTGTTCCTATGGCAGAATGTCAGAGACTAATTTATAAAGAAGGAGATTTGCCCAGATCATAGTTTTTGAGTCTAGAAAGTCAGACAGCATACACTGAGATCTTCTTGGTTTCTGGAGAGCATGCTGAGCCGTTTCATGACAGGGCAGAGAAGAGAAGGGCCAGTGGATTTATAAGGAAGAGATAGATTGTGAGGGTGGCCTTGATTTTTAACAGTGAATTTCCTTGGTGACTGACTATTCCAGTCTTTCAAGAGAAAACATTTGTCCATTCATGAAGGTGATGTCACAAGACTTAATTACCTCTCAATGGCCTCACCATCTCTCAACACCGCTATATTAACAATATCATTTCAGGACAAAATTTGGAAAGGACAAATCATATCCACTTCTCAGTACACATCTTAGCAATTCACCTCAGTAACTATGGTTGGCATTGTAAAAATATAGTCTTGGATGGTAACCGATCCAAAGGCAACACTGAAAAGATAGGGTGGAATTGGACCAAGGTTGAATGTTCTTGGATAGGATTCAGATGGGGAAGAAAAGAGAAAGGATTCCTTACCTCTCCGGCCCCATATTATTTAAAGACATTGATTAAATCACCAAAATAGCAATATGAGAGCACAGTGTTTTTTCAGGTGTTTATTTGCTACTTCGTGTGTTGCTGAGTTCAAACATCTAAGGAGAAACTACTTAAGGGGCAAGAATTTATGTTGACTTTGTCATGGAAGGGCATATTTGGGAGCAGAGCTGGCTTGGTCTGTAGTAGCAACTAGAAGGGAGCATGGCAATGCTCTTCTAATTTTTTAAATAATCTTTTGTTTTACCATAAACACCATTCTGTGGGGTGGTGCCAAACACACTCCAAGTGTTCCCACTTTAGTTGGACCTTTCTGGAAATGCTCCCAAAGACACATCCGGACGTGTCTCCTGAGTGACTCCAAGTGGAGTCAGGTCGGTGGTGAATATTAACCACCAGCTATGAATTGTTTGTATTGAAGAAAGTAGGGGATGTTTTTGCTTCAAAAATGCCTCTTCATAACTCGTGGCCCTCTGCATCAGTCATGTCTTTGTTTTGTTCAAAGTTAAAGATATCACTGAGAGAATAGATCAAAGGATGGAGGGAGAGAACCATTCCATCAGAAAAAAAAACTTCACACAATGATGCCAAATAATAATACTGAGCACTGAGCAGAGATGAATGTTCATAATATCTGTGTCTCTTTAATTGCTGAGTGTATAAACACACACACATTCATGTGCATACCCCACCCACCTCCATATGCACATAGACCCGCAAGCACACATATGTACATCCCAACACACATGCACAGATACATGCTCATGTACACATACACATGTGTGTGAATATTCATTTTCCAAAGACAATTTGAAGGCCCAAATGGATTAATGAATTTGATGTGTTCCAAGTTGGCTTTAAATGTCAAAAAAATCCTAGTTAGGGGGTTAGGGAAGGGATGAAAGTTGTACAAGAGGAAAGAAGAGAGAGACAGAGAAAGATTGTGGGTTTTTTTGAAATCTATTTAAATTGCAAATTTATTGCATCTACTACTCAGTGTTGGAGCTCTAGAGTTTCAAAACAGGTTGTTCACTTTCCCAGGGATTCCAAACATGAACACTTTCTGTATTTATTTTCTCCTACCACACAAAAAACAAAACCACTGATTGTGGATTTTTTTTTGGCCTGGTGTGCAAACTAATTTTAAATTCTCAATGTTTTATATTACATTAGTCACCAAATATTTCTTTGTTGGACTTCCTAATATGTTTCATTATCACTTCTGATGACAATTAGAAAAGGAATAGATGTAAGAAAATGATTTAAAGCATTAACACAAAGTACCAGAGTAATTTTGAGGGGAGTTGCTAACTTGAGAGTACAGGATTCTGTACCAGCATACAGATTGTGGGTTTGGCTTCATTCTAGGCTCTCATAATTGCTAAAATGCTTACTCAAGCAGTATTTTCACTTATTTTTTTTTGTGGTAGCCATGCCTCACAAAGCTAGAGGAATTGTTCAGAAAGAGAGGGACTGATTCAACAGAAAGAAGTTCATTCCTTTTTAAAATGCCTGTCAGTTACAAGGACACCATTATCTCAAAAGGCAAAGGCGTGAACTCTTAGTGCCTTGGACATAAGAAGAATATTAGATTTCAAAAAAAAATATCCTACAGAAATGACCCTGAGAAATTGTCTTAACACAAAAGCCGACCAACACAGGCTGGGATTTTAAGTGAACTCGGCTCTGCCCTCAAATGTAGCTAGAGCAACATGAACGAATACACAAAGAGAATTCTGGATAAACTCTAATGATCTGAGAGTCCCATCTCATAATGAAAGTATCACATCGATTCTCTGTTTTTTTTTTTTTTTTTTTTTTTTTTTTTTAATGTATTGTTTGTAGCAGGAGACATGCATTTGGATCAAATTTGTCCTTTGCCTCTGCTTCCGAGGATACTGCCATTCCTGTGTTCTCTGTCATAATCGTTCTCCTTGTTAATACCCCACAGTGAGGAGAAAGATCAGTTGTGACATTACACCTTGCTGCAACACAGCCATTAACGACTTTAACATATGTTCGTGTTTGCCTAGGCGCTGGGATCTTCATTTATTTATTTCTCCTTGAGAAGGCAAGACAGGCCTGTTGAGAAGATGATTCTGAATGTCTTTCTCTGGGAATTTATAGTAAAATCAAAAGTACTCCCGGTTCAGTATTAGAAGTGAGGCAGGGGAGACCAATTGTCCACACAAGGTAAGATGCCTCTCACCTTCCCCACCCCAAGCCATTTCTGTATTTGTTACAGTTCTGTCCACTAGGTGGCGATCTAAATATGTAATGGCTTGAAATGAGTAAGTTGACAGACTCTCCAAATACAAGGCAAAGGTTCCTAATTTCAATAAGAAGCGTGACATTAAGAAATACACACATCCATAAATAACGGAGTTGGATAGAAAAGGAGAAAGAAACAACATGAATGTGACAGGAAGACAGAGGAGGAAGATAGGATCCGCAAGAGGACAGGGTAAGAGGGAACGTGGAGAGCAGGCAGCACAGAAGAAGGGCCGATAATGAAGTTTATTGATTTACATGTATAAACATGTCACACACACACAAAAAAAATTACGTTGTATGTTAATGTACAATGAGAAATTTTTAAAAATCCACAGGGCTGGAAAGATGGGGCAGTGGTTAAGAACGTGTACTGCCATAGCAGAGGACCAGAGTTCAGTCCGAGCACCGAGGTCAGGAGGTGACCTGTGACTCCCGCTCCAGGGAAGCAACATTGTCTTATTTCTCCAGCATTTGCACCCACTCCACTCACATGCACGAGGCCACAATCATACAGACACTGTTAAAAAAAACAGTGTTAAAATACCCAAAATATCCCTACAGTAACTTCAGAGGCCAAGAATTTTACTCTTACACCTGAAAGCTTGAGTTATTGTCAAGTAGTTAGCCATTTAAACTCCCCCTCTTCTCTCTCAACACCCCCCCACACACACACAGATTCACAGCTGTATTTTAATCTCACTTGAATTGTTTAGCTAATTGTTTTAGTTCTCAATTTTTCTTGTCAGTTCAGGTTAGTCTTGGTCACATTACTTAACCTCTTCATAGGTCTTCCATTGATATAATGGGAAGAAGCACTAATAAAAACCATTATAAAACTCTTTGCAAATGTTAGTGCCCAAGACAACTACATTGCTTTGAAGTCACCAAAAGCATGTCAAGGATTCAGACAAGTACATAATTAAACTGTCCAAACTGCATTAGCGATTGATGGCGTTTAACTAGGGCTGACTATTCCTATCAAGCTATGAGTTTAAATTATAGTGGCCTTGCGAGCTCTCAGAGATCTTACCACAGTAGAACTAGGGCTGGGGACTGGAGCTTGAAAGTTTATGCTTATCTTTTGCAATAGTAACAGAGACATCATTGGGTCGATAAATCTTCAGTTTCTCCTTTTGTTTTCCATAGAAGAGACTGTAATTCAATTAGTTTTTATGGAAAAAATATTGAATGGCATGGTACAAAATGAATCAATAGCAATGTAGTTCAAAATGGGATCATCTTTGTGACCTAAATGTCCCAGCACTCAGCGTAACTGAAGTCATGTTAATGGTTGTGCTGTGTCTCTCTGATGTCCAGCCCTCACCTGTTCATACAGGAATTTTATCACTCACCCATGTTTCTGAAAATGCTAAAGCTGTGACTTCAGAGCATGCCACACTATGGACTGACTGTGCTCACTGCTTCTGATCATTGAAATGGACTTCTAAGGATAGAAACCACTTTCAGTGTTAACAACAGGGGAGTGTGTGTGTGTGTGTGTGTGTGTCCACACTCACATTTTACATGTGTGTGGAGATCAGAAGACAGCCTTTGCTCTTCCTTTGCATTTATTTGCAATGCATTTGTTTCATTCAGGTTCTCTCATTGGCCTGGAACTCCCCAAGCAGGCCAGGGTGTCTGGCTAACAAGTTCCATGCCTCTGCCCATGGCATCCTCCCCAGTTCTGGGAATATAAGCATCTTCTACCAAGCATGATACTTACATAGGTTCTGGTGATCAAACTCGGGTGATCATGTTTCCAGAGAAAGCACTATACCAAATGAGCTGTTGTTCCGACCACGTAACAGAGACTTAATAGTTACTTAGTGAGATAAGGTCTAAACACATCAATATAGGCCATGAATACCAAGATAAGCTGCAACTTGAATCCAGTAGTACTCTCAACCTATAGGGACTTTGGCGCAACTGTCACAGCCAGAAGTTACCAGCCAGGAAGTCGGGGTAAGGATGCAAGCTTCGATTACAGGAGAATCCATTAGGAGCTGGACTCATAGAGGGGGTATAAATATTGCCTAATAATCTGCCAGAAGCTGGGAAAACAGAGCAATCATCTGAGTTCCTTTTCCTTCTCCAATGTCCCTGGGTCCTTTTCACTGTCCTAATTCAGCTAGAAGCCACTGCAAGGAGAGACATGGAAAGCCCTGCTACAGGACAGGGCTGGGTTAAATTGAAAAATGGATCAGAGAGCAACCAGTGCTGGATCTGGGCAGGAAGACCGGCTGCTGTTGCTGGAATCCATAGCCGACTAACTTGTCTCTTTGGCTGCTGGCTTGGCTAGCTCTGCTGCCTGGCAGCTTTGCCCACTCTGCTCCACAGAGCTTAGAGTTACATGTCCTATTTCTGGAAGAGAAGTAGATTTTTATTTATTTATATACTTATTTTTAGGAAAAGCCCTAGTAAATATTTTAGTTTTTTGTGACCTGTGTTGTGTCTAATACAACAGCGTAGGCAGTCTTGCAATGCTATGATGAGACTTTTCTATGGCTTTTAAGTGAGTAGAATGGCCCTAACTATGCTTACTTCCTCCTTAAAATGAGTGATAGCAACTTTCTTGTAACTGAGTCAGATCTGCAACCATCATTCTTCTAAGACTTGGGATCCAGTGTCAATCAGGGGAGTGATGCCTCCTGATTCTTTGGACATGTAAAGACTTTTACAGGACAATTTCCATGCCTCTGATTAACAGAGGCACAATATGTATACACCTCACCTTTCGATCTTATTATGAAAAGAATGAAAAGTCACATTTATATGAAGTCAAATTATACCTGACTTTGCATCAAGACCTTAACAGCATGTCAGGGGATTCAAAGTTAGTCATTTTGGAGATTACCAACTTCCTTCAAGTGTCGTGAAAAATATGAGAATAGATAATATAGAGATAATGAAAAAAATCTTCCATCTTTACATTGTAGTCACCAATAGCATCCTCATAATCTAAGCAAAAGACTTTCTTCAAGGCTGGCAGTTAACTCTCCACAAATCAAATGGTGACTGGCGGGGAAGTGTTTGCACTCAGCTCCTACAGTGCACAAACTCTAGTCAGCACTCCTCAATGCTGGGTGATTCCTGTGCTATGGTCCTTTACACTTAAGCTAACTCTCTCTTGAAGCTGGTACTGTTCAGTTTACCTCAAGGAGCTTCATTTGTGAGACCCCAATCCTTCTGGAAACTCCAGGTTACTCCTGTTGGAAGCCGGCACAACTTCCTTTCATTCTCTTTTAATCAGCACATTTGTCTGAGGATCTAAATAATCTAAATAAACTACATAGGCAGGGAGGGATACAGTCAAATCCCTCAGCAAAGCTTTTTTCCCCGACTTTCTGCCAACTTCCCTAAAAAGGCCCAGAAACAATTGAATTTGACCAAACTCCTGCTTGATTTTAGTGTAGATTTGGAAATATTCCTTTGTATATTTATAGGTCATGATTGCTAATAAATTCTTCTGATTTTAGAGATGGGAAATTGGTGTTTGATACATAGGTAGTTGAAGTAGACGTGAAGGGTGGTGAATTGTTGAGTTAAGATGTTTTCGCTTGTTTGCTGGTGAGATTCACTACCTGTTTCAGTGGTCAAGGGAATGCAGGGTTAGCTGCCCTGCAAAGAACTGTGCAGACCATCAGATGCAATGCAGGTGTTGGAGAGACAGAACAAATGAGCACCAAAAAGAAGAAAAGAAAAGTGAGCGTACAGACAAGCTACTAAACGTGTTTCAGATCAGTTACAGTTACAATAGATTTGTCAAGGATTTATCGTAGAAATGTTTTATAATTTGCCAACCTGGCATGTTGTACCTTCTTGGGCATTCTACAGGGAGTACAATTTGTTCTAGCTTGTTTGCAGAGATTGTGTATAGCTTTGTGTGGCATTACAGGCACAGACATATTGAAGATCTCTGTTGATTTTTGCCTGACATTGGCGTCTTCAGATCTACTGTCCCCATATTTTCTGAGGGAGGCAGTTTGTCCCATGGACATGGACAGCTGTTCTGTGCCTGGTGACTTTCTTCCATACTGAACAGGATCAGGATTCTATTTTAATTTGGTAAGCTAAGATCCAAATGTGGGACTCCCCATGTGTTCAGTAAGACCATGTTGAATAGAGTGTATCTGATGACAGATGTTTCTACGGTTATACACAGGAACTAAAGGCCTGGAATCCGAGGAAGGAGTCTCTGAGAATACAAAACAGGACAGAAGCCAGAGGAGGATTTCTAAGAGCTCAGAGCCTCTGTTATGTTGTGTAAAATGAAATAGGAAAACTGTGAATAGGCTGTAAATGCATGTCAGGATTTGGGAGAATTTTATTACCCACTAGAGTTACACTCTTCTGTATTTTGATATTACCAGGTTCTTTCCAGAGAAATATACACTTTAAATTTTCCCCAACGATATGAAGGCAGTATTCTGCACAATAGAGGCTACTGTGTCAAGAGTTATAGTTTTTACTTTTATTTCTACTTTAGTGAAGTCAGCAGTTTCTCAAGAGTCACCTCCAGCTATGTTTAAAGATCCGTCTTCCACAGTCAACATGAGTTCTGGATATGAGTGGAGGCTGGAAACATCAGACTACCTTTGAATAAAAGCACAATACTAGCTAGATATTCTAAAGAAAATGTTGGTTGTTTTATGGCTCCCTTCAAGAAATGAGAAATACGTAGATTTGATAGTTAGGACATATTTTCTCAATATAACCTATGAATTTTCAGTACAATGTTTGTGTTTATTTTAGGGTACATGTGAAGGTGCCAGAGAACACCTCATAGGAGAGAGTTTTCTCCTTTATCCTTGCGAGTCAAGGGATCCAACTCAGATCATCGGACATTGTAGTGATGCTTTAATCCACTGAGCTGTTCCACTGGCTCAAATTGATGACTTTTTACATGCTATCACATCAGAGATTATTAAACCTAAGCTTACAAGGCACAGTCTCTCTGTTCTTTCATCTTTTAACCCATACAGGAGTCATATGTTTCTAATCCCTGATATAAGAATATAAATAGCGATTGCTTCTAATGCCTGCAAAGGTGAGGCCTTCACACAACACCCCAGGATCACTCTCTGTTGCATGTCCAGATAGCTAAAACTTCTGCCTTATATGTATCTGAATTTTCTACCCTGAGGTTACTGTGCATCTTCTCAGTAGTACTCTTGGAAATATTAGAATAACACATATTTCCCCCCAAACTCCACCAGATAACAAGACAAGAGCACTATATTGGAGGGGTAGGCTGGATTGAATGAGATCCATGTGTCACACTCCAAACAAATTTCTTGTTTACACAAAAGATAACCTACCTAGACTCATGCATATGATTTATAATTTAAATGTTCTCATGTCATTTTTTTTCTTTTTTACTATACATATTCTTAAAGCTAGTGTAAAATTCTTTCAGAGCTCCCCAGTCTGTTATGAAGCAACTTTGTTTCACAGTCTATGTCCCTGGTGGAATACTGCTGAAAAAAAAAAAAAGAGAGGAAACAAAGGGGAAATGATAGTTTTAATATTGTGTTCCATTGTATCTGACGTGCCATCTATTATGAGGGACATCTTTGTTTTACGGACCGTTATGGATGTACGAATGATCACATTCATTAATTTGAGACACTCTGTAGGTGTGCTGTCTAGTTTTATATCAACTCGACGCATGTCATTTTTGAAGAGGAAATCTCAACTGAGAAAACGCTCCCACCAGATTGGCCTGTGGGCATACCTCTGGTGCTTTTACTTGATTGACATTTGATGTGGGAAGGCCCAGCTCGGTGTGGGCAGTGCTCCCCTGGGGCTGGTGGTGTATTATAAGAAGGCAGACTGAGAAAGCCATGAGGAGCAAATCAGTAAGTAGCATTCAGTTCTTGCTTCCAAGTTCCACCATTGGATCCTGCCCTGACTGCTCTGGATGATTGACTACAAACTGCAAAATGAGATAAACTTCTTCCTTCCCAAGTTGCTTTTGGTTGTGGTGTTTCAGCACAACAATTGAAGCCCTAATTAAGATAGTAGGTAAATGGAATCTGGACCAGCACAGTCCCTCTCCTTCCCGACTTGTGTGATGGACAATGAGAAGGGAAGTGTGCAGAACCAGATGAAATGACCATCCTTCTTTCTGTTTATCTTATTTATGCCAAGTTCTCAGAGCAAACATTGTGAGTGACTAGGAATTGGAAAGCAACATAAATATTTTCTGTATTTTCTTAAAATAGCACATTTGAAGACAGCTCACAGGCTACAGAAGCCTTTCTGGATGAAAAAAAGTAATTACATAATTTCTTTCTATGGCACGTTCTGCATTCTTAGCAATGAAACCGTTGGTATCAGCAGCATTTGCTAAGTGTTATCAATTGCACACAATGTATTAGGAAGCATCGTTCTTCTTAAAATCATTTTTACAGCTTAAAAAGATGGCATGCACTGGAGAGATGGGTCGATGGTTAAGAGTGCGCACAGCTCTTGCAGAAGAACAAACTTTAATTCCCAGTAACACACCAGGCAGCTCACAAAGGCCTATAACCCCAGCTCCAATGGCAGCTGAAGAACTCCTCAGACATGTTTAACACATACATATAATAAAAAATAAATAAATATTTTTAAAAGAGGAAAAAAATGCCAGAGGGGAGAAGAGAGTGATGGAGTGAGAACTCTGAGGTGGGGTAGGTTGAGCAAATCCAGAGACAAGAAGATGTATTTGAAAAATGGAAAACATGAGGCAGGATTCCCATGACTGTGGTGCATTGCATGCAAGTTCATGGCATGTTTCATTCAATTAAATGAGATAAAAGAACAAGTCGGCGTTACTTATATAGGAAAATGCAACATGGATCAAAACAAAAGAGGAATGTACAAGTGGAAAGACTGGCTACACACAGCAGCAAAAATTAGAAATTTTAGAGACCTTGCTTCTAGATCATGGGTATGCACAACCCAGTGTGTACTATGATCATGCTCAAAGCATTTCTCAGTTTTATTTATCTATTTCCTTATTAGAATACATTCTATCAACTGAACAACGTTGAAGTCCAGGAGAGGGGGTTTCACTGCAGAAAATTCCTTAGAGAAAATGGGGCTGAATTTGTGTCATCCTTTTAAAGTTAGCTGAAGCTTAGAGAGCTGTATGTTGAACAGTCTCCTTTTGTCATTTTAAATTAATCAAGCCATCTGGCAAGCTTCTTGAAATTTTGGAAAGGAAGAACTTTTAATTAAAATTTCTGCAAAAAATTTCATATAAGTTGGGGGTCTGATGATCACCTCCTCTTCTGGCATTGTTCAGATTCTTTCTTGAAATGCAGGGTCCTGGCTGGTGTACAGAGGCCCTCAATAGTATAGGCTTCCTGCCATAGGAGGGGAAAACACACATCCTTGGCCAGAATCAGATGGTTCCTTCTACTGCTATGGGAGAGTCTTCATACTTACTCTTTTATTTACTTTCTTTTTCGTAATTCCCCGTATTTTCCACCTTTGTATTTTGTCCAGCACAATATGGTTTGTGCTTCCGAAAAACAATAAAATTTAAGGGGAAAAAAATCTCTTCATTCTTAGCAATTGGTAGAGAACACTTAGAACCAAGACCCTCACATGGATTACTGGCAGAGAATATATTTGCAGCTATTGCCAACTTGACACCAAAACCTATGAATGAAGTGTGATGTTTTTTTCTTTCCTTGGATATTAGAGAGGATTGAAGTGCTATTATGGAGCTCTCTTTCACTCATCTCTATTTATATGAATAGGAAAATGATTTTATTGAATTGTGGTCGCACATATGGCAAGCGTTATTTTTCTGGATGGCTGGCAGTGAAATGCAACGTGAAAGCAGAGCAGGGTTAAAGCGTAGGCAGGGCATTCTCTTTCCGGGATGTGATGCCATTCAGAGAAAGCCACACTGATTGCAAAGATCCTTGCAGTTCTTTTCTGTACCTGTGCCCTTTACAGCAGCTTTTCAGTCATGAGAGAGGTATTTCCTAACCCCATTCTAAAATAGCTTGTGACATCATTGGACCAAAATGGCAATGACAATTTTCTACTTTGGAGCAGAGTCATCTAAGATCTCATTTATTATTTTTCCTTGGGCATATCTATCCTAACCAAGAAAATAAACAACACTAGCATACTGTAGGATAAAAGTCCATGTGGATGAGCGTCCAGAGACCTGAGCTCCTCCTAGACTGGCCAACTCTGAGCCAATGCACCAGCTGGCCTAAACACATAAGCCAGGTCAGCCAAGGAGAGTTGACTCTGGACTGAATCTCTGGAATCACTCTCGCCAATCCATAGAGCCATAAGCTTAAGTCAATATTTACTGTTGTATACACCTGGGAGTTTGTGCTTATTTGTCAGGCACTGTTACTGTAGCAAAAGATAACTGACACAGGATGATTTCTAAACTAGAATTTTTTTCCTTACTCTTTCTAGTAAGCCAACAGATGCTTATGGGTGAGCATCTAGTAAGCCAACACATGCTTGCGAGATGAGGTGTTGACTCTATCCCTGAGTATGGTTTCATCAGTGATCTCAATCTGTGAATCATGACCCTTTGGGGATAGAATGACCCTTTCACAGGGGTTGCATATCAAATAACCTGCATATCAAATATTTGCATTACTGTTCATAACAGTAGCAAAATTACAGTTATGAAGTAGCAATGAAGTAATTTTATGGTTGGGCATCACCACAAGAGGAACTGTATTAAATGGTTACAGCATTAGGAAGGCTGAGAACCACTGCTTTAAAGACTTCAAAAAGTTCCCAAGGAAAATATGCTGTTATTTGTATTTGTTTCCATTTTCTTGTGACTCCCTTCCACCCCAAATTCTGTTTCTCAGAGTTTCCTACAGAAAAAGTCTATTTGAAAGTCAAGTGAAATTTTGAGTTTTTGTTTGTTTTGCTTTGTTTGTTTGTTTGTTTACTTACCAAACAAAATATCAGGACCCACACACTCCCTGCTTTCCAGCTTCTGTCAACTTGCTCCAAGATCCTAGGTTTACCCTCTTCTCCTGAAAGGACACATGAATGAAAAGATTCGAAATACTGAGAAAGAGTTAACCTGTAAAAGGGCCCAAACCTTACACTGGTTTCCATTAAATTATATCTTAGGCCGCTTGCATCAGCGTTGTCCTGGGGAGGTAATGAAATGTGTGTTTCCTTGGTCCAACACAGATCAGTTGTTCCAGAAACCGTATCTTAAAGGACTTTGATTCAGCATCCAAATAGAATTGCATTCCTTTGTTTGTCGTTAGACACCGCCACCTTCCACTGTTAAAATTGTTAAGTTGGATTGTCTCAGCAGTTGGTTCCTTTGTTACCAAAAAACAAACGTTACTTACAGCTTCAGAGGTTTATTCCATTATTGTCACGGCAGGAAGGATGGTGGTATACAGGCAGACATGGGGCTGGAGAGGTATCTGAGAGATCTACATCTTGATCCCAAGACAGCAGGAAGAGAATTGAGCCACCAGGCCTGGCTTGAGCTTCTGAGACCTCAAAGCCCACACCCAGTGACACACTTCTTCCAACAAGGCCACACCTACTCCAACAAGGCCACACTTCCTAATAGTATCACTCCCTAGGAGCCTATAGGGCCATTTTCACTCGGACTATCACAATCAATTTGTCTTTGTCATGCACGTTTTAGATTTTATGCAAGGATCTCTCAGTAGTAGAGACTGCGTGATGGAGAGGAGATTCTGGTAATTGCAATATTCAGCGTTTCCTCTGAAATGCAGAAATACTCTTAAAAATAGTTGTTAATCAGCGGGACTAACTAAAGAAAATCCAGTATATAAACAGTCTCTGCAGTTGAAGCATTATACTGTTAGGTAGGAAACTGGAAGAACTGTGAGCGATGTCTAAGTGAATCAGATGAATCAGATGTCTAAGTGAAGCCTTGGTGAATCAGACCAAGGAATTGTGGTGGGAATTCTTCTTCTACTCTATAGGAACTCACAAATTGGTCTTCACAGGGGCTGGATTGCTTTCTATTTCTTATCATATGTTTAAAGTTTTCCCAGGAAGCTTTGTTAAGCACAGTGTGGAATTTTCGGGTTGTGTCATTTTGTCATATCATCCCTGAACTCCATAATACTAAGTAATATTCGACATTCTTTTCTGATTACATGCAAAGAATTCTACTTTGGCTTCTATTATGTGACCTCTTCTTAACAGTTCAATCAATGCTTCATGACTTTTGTATTCATTGAACACAATTACATTAAAACACTTTGTCAGATATCTCAAAATTCAGGCAAATATAATGCGCTCTAGACAGCAAAGCACAAAATGGACCATGCATGACTTTGTTGTCCTCTGATGGTGATGGGAAGACTGGAGAAGCTTACATTCTGGCACTTTTGACTGTGGCTACGTTCAAAGGACTTGAGTAAAGGACTGTATAGCGACATGAACATCTACCACAAACAAAATGTCAAACATGTGACAGGAAATGAAAGCAATATATGTGTGTATGGAATTTTGATTATATCATTTTATTAAACTTTCACAGCAAGTGTGTGGAGCAAATATTGTGCCCTTTCAGTGGATGTTATGGTTGAAGGTCTGAGAGAATAATTAACATAAAGTCACATATTTTATAAAAGAACCAGAATTTAAATCTAGAGCTTCAGACTCCAGCCTTCTTGTTCTTCCTACTTCATGTTGGTACCACCATAAACAGTTTTGCAGCATATGAAGTCTTTTTGTTTTGCAGAGGGAAACATAATTTTTCCCTTTCTTGCTATTGTTCTAACTACCACTGCTGACTGTACATTGGGAAGAGAGGCTGTTCCACATGTTAAACCTCTGTCTTTGCTCTCTGGTGATTCTGCCCACTTTGTGACCATTATTAATAAACAGTTACAAATCCATTTGTGTCTTAATTTATCATGGAGAACTTTGTATTTTATTTTAGTCTTCCTGGTACCAATCCTTTCTCTCCACAGGGTTCCTTTTTTTTCTGTGTATCATCATTGTTGGAAGAAAGTGTCTGCCTCCAACTTGGAAAGCTGAAAATGCAGCTCACCTTCCAGACATTCTGGGGTATGGGCATGAAACCCAAGATGGGCCAACCAAAGAACGTCTTCAAGAGCATTGAGATGTGCGTAATGGAGGAAAGTCATAGATGTTATGATTTTATAGAAAATTCTGCCCTAAAATCACTTCTCTAGTTCTTATTCCATTCTTGTATTAACTTCTAACAATTCCCAATAGCAAATTTCCCATGGATTGCATAAGTATAAACAACTACTTTTCCCTTTCTTTTTTTTTCACACATTTTTGAGAATTGCTTGATGAGTACAACGTGTTTTGAACACATCTGCCCCTCCATCACCCAGCTCTTTCTCTGCACCCCCATCCTCCTCTCAATTTCTTGCTCTTCTTTATGTGTGTGTATGTATATGTACCTACTAGTCCAATCAATGTCGCCTGTATGAACACGGATGTAAACCTGACTGTGTTAAATTGGCCTGATTCTGTTTCCGTGGTTTATAGAATATGAATAAATATAGTCACCTCTCTCAGTATTAATGCATTTACCTGACTTTCTGCATTCAAAAATACAAGCCAAAGTACTAAAATAAAAATAAGTTAGAAACTGGAAAGAAAATTATGTATTAGGTATTTCTATTGAATTTAATGTATAGTGTATATATTATATGAATACTTTCTGTTTCAAGTAGCAGAATAAATTTCACTGTGTTTGAGTCTCCTAGAAATAAGAAAAAAGAGAATGAAAAATAAGCTGGCAGTGGAACTGGCTTCTGCATAAATACAGCATAAGTGTACCTGCACTGAGAGCTTACTGGCCGTCTAAGCAAGAAAAGACATTTTCAATTGCATAGATGAGAGAATTCCTAGCTGAAAATTCCTTGTGATTAGTCCTGATCCTAGATCTAAAGAAAACATGCTATCTCTGTGTTCTTACTTGGGAATTGGGTACAATGCAGCAAATATTTTCTCTAAATGTAACTCCAGAGGAAGTGCTAGGTGCAGGCAGTTTTAATAACATTCCTCAGTTCAAATCAGTAGTGCCATGTCGTAGTAAATTTTGCTAGGAGCGATTCTGTGGGAGAAGAACGTAGCACCCAGACAAGAGCCTCTGCAGGTCTGTGATACATCCAGGGAGAGCACGTAGCATTTAGAACAGTGGAAAGGCTGTGGAAATCTAACACACATCCAAACATGTGTGTAAAGTATTATTGAGAAATGAGTTCAATTGCTGAGCAAGTCATCTTCTTCGGAGGAGATGGTTAGCCTGACCCTTAGATTGGAGGCTGAAGACAGAAGCATAAATAGACGGAAGGAAGTTATTTTTCTATTGGAAAAGACACAATTAGGTTTAAGCAATTATTAGGTAATTTAAAATGGTAGAATGAAAATAGTATTAAAGGTAGTGTCTTAGGAAAAAAAAGGATAGTAAAACTTAAAAATAAGTAAAATAGCTTTCTGGATAGAATATGTAAAAATATATATGTTATATAACATATATATATGTAAAATACAACTCAGTCTGAAACAAATAATGAAGTTATGTGTACTTCAACAAAGGAACAAATAAGATATATAAAACATACATTCAGAAATAATTAAAGGGCATTTGTCTACGTGCCCACTAATATAAAAAGAACTACAAAAATATGAATTAAAGTAATTATTTCATAATAATATTATTTCTCAAATTTGACTACAGGAAAATGGGAAAAGATTTTAGGAAACTGCATATAAAATTTTCTCAAAATAATTGACTTAAATGCAGCCGTATCAATAATCATGTAACAGACAAACCAGCGCTCTCTGGTAAGAATAATGAGCCCTACCCAGCATGTGCACATCTCATCCTTTGATCTTGTCTCTGTCTTCTTAAATAGCAAAAGAACCCTGTGGATGTGACTGACGTTGTGGACCTCTAGCTACAGCGAATGTGTATCTCTAGGTGGGTGGAGTATAATCTCATGACCTTTTCATGGTACATAGCCATTGTCAGCTGTGTCTCAGGAAAAGTCTTGTTGATAGAGCAGAGTCCATAGAGATGGTGCATCTGACTTATGAGAATGTAGATAGAGACTGTGCAAAGAGCACAGGTACATTCCATTACCCCAAAATAAAGCAATAAAATAGTCTCCTCTCCCCAAGGTTCTCCTGAAAGGAACATGACCCCAATGGTGCTCTGATTTGAGATTAGAGAGGAAAATCTTAGATTTCTAACCTACAAAAAGAATGTAAAAGAAGATATTTGTGTATCAGTGTCTGTGTGATAATTTTTCAGACCAAAAAAAAAAAAACCATAGAAAATTTCAATCTAGGTTTTTGTAAGTTTGTTTGTTTTGTTTTGTTTTGTTGCCAACAAGAAAATAGGGTTTTCAGAACAGTGAAAAGATAGAGATGGACCATGCAAAAAGTGAACCCCAAATGGTTGGCATGGCTGTTTCCATATCAGATTAAATTTAGTTCAAAGAGTACTACCTATTATAAAAGTAACTCATTAAAGTGTCAAAAAAAGTCAGCTCACAGGCAAGCATAATTTTAAATGTGGTGCATAGCTGATAACACTGCTTTAAATACATAAGGCAAAAAGAGTGAAATTTTTTTTTCTAAAGGAGAAATTGTAAAATTGCAACCCTGGTTAGAAATTTTAATATAATTCTTCTACAAATTAAATAAATAAGCAGCCAAACATATGAAGTAGTAATAAAAGATCTGAATAACTCCATTAACCAAGTTGACCAAATTCATCTATCTGTACTAGACAGCTACAGCTTATGAATTATTTTTAATAACTTGCAAAGCATTCACAAAAATAGTATGCTGAGTCACAGCACAAAATTCAATCAATTCCAAAGCATTAAAATTATATGGAATATGTCTTGACTATGAAAAATTAGAGGATAATAATAAACAAAAGTAGTAATTACAAAGTTATTCAACTATTTGAATAGTAAGGAATACAGATCTGTATAACCCATTATGTCATAGCGACTAAATAAAACCAAAAACTTGAAATATTTTGAATGAAATGATAAGAAACTATGCATTTAGAGATTAAATAAACAGAAAATAGAGAATACATTTTGCTTTCAATTCATACACTAAAAAAGAAAACCATAATTTATTAACATTGAACATTAAGAATCTTAAAAGGTTCAGCAAATCTTATCCAAATAAACCAGTCAGGAAACAATAATGGAAAAAAACACAATTAAAAATAAAAAGAAGAGGTTTTAAATAGTGGAATGAAGTCAAACTTCTTGATACAAAATTAACTAAAAAGAAAATCAGTAGCCCTTCTATATACAAATGATAAACGGGCTAAGAAAAAAATCATGGAAATAACAACCTTCATAATAGTCACAAATAATATAAAATATCTTAGTTAACTCTAATCCAACAAATCAATGACCTATATGACAAGAACTTCAAGTCTTTGAAAAAAATTGGACAAGATATCAGAAGATGGAAAGATCTCTCATGCTCATGGATCAGTAGGATTAACATAGTAAAATGTGGCCATCTTTCAAAAGCAAGCTATAGATTCAATGCAATCTCCATCAAAATCCCAACACAATTCTTCACAGATCTTGAAAGAACAATACTCAACTTTATATGGAAAAACTAAAACCCAGGACAACTAGAACAATCTTGTATAGTAAAAGAACTGCCAGAGATATCACCAAACCTGATCTCAAGCTCTAGTACAGAGCTACAGTAACAAAAACAGCGTGGTATAGACATAAAAACAAACCAGGGGATCAATGGAATTGAATCAAAGACCCTGATATAAATCTACACACCTATGGAACTTGATTTTTGACAAAGAAGCCAAAATTGTACAATGGAAAAAAGAAACCATCTTCAACAAATGGTGCTGGCACAACTGGATGTCAGCATGTAAAAAAAAAAATACCAATAGATCCATATCTATCACCCTGTACAAAACTCAAGTCCAAGTGGATCAAAGACCTCAACATAAATTCAGTTACACTGAATTGATAGATGAGAGAGAGTGGGAAAGTGCCTTGAACACATTGACACAGGAGACTTCCTGAATAGAACACCAGTAGCACAAACACTGAGATTAGCAATTAATAAATGGGACCTCCTGAAACTGAAAAGCTTCTGTAATACAAAGGACACTGTCAATAAGATAAAACTGCAGCCTACAGAATGGGAAAAGATCTTCACCAACCCCACATCTGACAGAGGACTGATCTCCAAAGTATGTAATGAGCTCAATAAACTAGACATCCAGAAAACAAATGATCAAATTAAAAAAAAAAAAAAAAAAACGGGGTACAGACCTAAACAGAATTCTCAGCAGAAGAATGTCAAATGGCCAAGAGACAAATAAAGAATTGTTCAACATCCTTAGCCAGCAGGGAAATGCAAATCAAAATGACTCTGAGATTCCATCTTACACCAGTCAGAATGGCTAAGATCACAAACACTAATGACAGCTTATGCTACAAAGGATGTGGAACAAGGAGAACACTCCTCCACTGCTGGTGGGAGCGCAAACTTGTATGGCCACTTTGGAAATCAACATGGAGGTTTCTTAGAAAATTGTGAATCAAACTACCTCAAGACCCAACTAGACTACTCTTGGGCATACCCAAGGGATGCTCAATCATTCCACAAGGACACCTGTTCAACTACTTTCATAGCAGCTTTATTCCTAATTCCCAGAACCTGGAAACAACATAGATGCCCCTCAATGGAAGAATGGATAAAGAAAATATAGTACATTTACACAATGGATTATGACTCAGCTGTTAAAAACAATGACATAAGGAAATTTGAAGGCAAATGGGTGGAACTAGAAAAAAAACCACACTGTGTAAGGTAATCCAGACTCAGAAAGAGAGACATAATATGTACCCACTCATCAGTGGATATTAACTGTAAAGTAAATGATAAACATGCTGCAATTCACAGCCCCAGGTAGGCGAGGTAGCAAGGAGGACCCAAAGGAGGAAGGGATGCATGGATTTCCCTGGGGAGGTAAAACAGAAGAGATTTCCTGGATAGAATGAGGAAAATGGGAATTGGAACATGAGGAACTGGGTGATGGGAGTGGATGGATGTGGGGAGTAATGAAAGAGACATCTTGATGTGCTGGAGGCCATGAGAATATACAGCAGAAGGCAATTGATAGTTCAGGTGTCAACCCACTAGATAAATAATTCTCTGATGGAGAAACCCTGTCAAACAGGGCTTATGGAACCATAATCTCTGAAAACTGGTTGCTTCTATCTATGATTTTTCTCACGTGCCACTATGTTTCTTCCCTAAAAACAGCCATGGGTACTTTCCCTACTGCCTATGGTCACTGTTGCTCTGTCTTTAATTTCAAATGCACAAAAACATCTGTGGTATCTCCCCAATATCTGCACTATAGTGTGTAATTTCATATAATATGTACATGCCATCTCATGATCACATCTTCATCTTATTGGCACTTATATCTGTGGACTATCTAAAGATGATTCATCATTAAGCTGTGTAATTTTTATATAGAGAAAATATGCTAGGCTATGCTTCATAATTAGATATATTATTCCATGAGGACTGTAAAACACTTAGGCCCTGTTTTTTTTTTTTATCATTCACTCAGATGACATAACAAAAACAACAATTTCTTCTCAGTTCTAAGACAAGCTACATACATTTGGCTGACTTTAGGCGTCAGAGCAAATTCAAACTAGACTGAATGCCTCATAAGTTAAACCTTCACAAATAATACACAAGGACAAATTCCCAAATGTTTAACTGTGGAACCAAGGTCAGACACAAAGCAACTTTGATGCCAGTTCCCCACTTGCTAAGTTTCGCTGATAAAAGTCTTTGCCCTACACAAATTCCTCAAGCAATTAACTCTCTGCAAAAACTTCTAACCTCATATTTTTAATACAAGACTCAAGAATCAGCTAACTAACTTTTTATTATTTAGGTACCAAATAGCAAATAATCAATTAACCAAGTCCAGAGAGAAATAGTTTTATGTCCAGGTAACTGCACGAGAAGTTTCACAATTAGCCAAGGCTACAGAGGATGCTCTGGCCTCACAGCCTTGAATAAAGAGTTACAAGTGTCTCTCCTTGTCCTCTGGGATTGCAAACAGGATATATGTGTTTGGGATGCTCTCAATGCCACTGTCTTGGAAAGTGCCAAACACCATGTCCCCACCTATGCACTACCATGGTAAATGACTCTGTTCCTTATCATTTGCTTAAGGAATGTGCTATGACCCTCAAATGTAGTTTTTTTTTTTTATTGCTTTCCATTGGGGTGAGATATAAGGGGAGGTGGAACAAAGAAAGGAGGCAGAAGAAGAAGAGAACTTGAGAGAAAATAAAGTGAATGATCTAGTCAATATGTGCATGAGTCTTATTCCCTCAGATAAATAAGAAGTATTCCTAAGTCCTGATACTCTAAAGGTATTTTCTTAACAACTGAGGGTGCAGTTCTGGGACCTAGTCTCTCACGATGCAGTATTGATGGGGGAGACATTTTGGGGTCAGGTAGAAAACTGGTGCAAGGGAAACTCCCATGAATCAACAAGGATGTCCCCAGCTAAGACTCTTAGCTATAGTGGATAGGTTGCTTGGACTGGCCATCTCCTGTAATGAGATTGGTAACTACCCAATTGTCATCAGAGGGCCTTCATCCAGTGACTGATGGAAACAGATGCAGAGATCCACAGCCAATCACTGGGCCAAACTTGGGGAATGCTGTTGAAGAGAAGGAGGAAGAATTGTACTAGCGGGGGTGAGAGGGTGTGGGTATGTGTGTGTGTGTCAAGGTCATCACAAG
>CABHPR010131612.1:7025-21611 GCA_902168415.1 Peromyscus melanophrys
ATAAATAAATAAATAAATAAATAAATAAATAAATAAATAAATAAATAGGAAGAGAAACAGGGTTAGTGTGTTGTACGGTTCAAAATGATGGAAATGGAATGTTGTATGTTGGGTATATTTTGCTAGACAAGCCAAAAGGGTGAGTCAAGTTAGCTTTCTCAAATCCTACAATTCACTGTGGCCCTGGATCCCTTCTCCATTCAGGCATTTGAAGACAGGTAGTTTGGTTCTGGTTGTGGAAACAGGTCAGCCACTAGTTTTGTCTAAGTTGCAGAACGGGTCTGAGGAAAGGAGAAGTCCCATGACAGGGTTGTCCATATAAGGACTCCTCACGGAAGCTGTTCTCTTCTAACCCTTACTCTGCAGGCCTAAGTGATCGGGGACATGGGGGGTGCACCCACCCCCAGCCTTCGTGCAGCCACCCCCAGCCTTCGTTCTGGCTTGGTGAGTCCTGGCCAGATAATGCAATTGTCCCCACTCAAGTCTTGGCCATCAGACCCCTGGAAAACTAATTCAATTTCTCTCCTTTTAAATTGGATTTTCCCAAACCATCTGCTTCCCTTATGGAAATACAGGCAAGGTCAGCCCTTCTCCTGACATAGAACCTCCACTCTGCAAAGCCCCTAAGCCAGACCTGCCTTTCTGGCCAGGCAAGACCTTGAGGACTCCTTCCCTTGTGGGGGCAGGATGTATTCTACCAACCTCTACCTACCTGGGCAGTCACTAGCACCCACAGGTCTCAGACTGACTCACAGGACCACAGCACTCAGGAAAGCCTGGAAAAGCGTTGTTCTCGTGGCAGGAACAGAGGCCCTGGACATTGATCCATGCTGAGTCCGTTATCTCTGACATGTCATCTGTCAGGAGACATCCAGGGCAGTAGTTAGAACAAGCATTTCCAGGGCTGAGGTGTGACTCGGTGGGAGAGGGCTTGAATAGCTTGAGAGAGGCCATGGATTTAGTCCCTAGTACTGAGAAGAAAGTCATGAGCATTGCTGTGTGTGCCATGGTCGGGTGTACGAACTGTGTGTAACCGGGCGGCAACATGGCGGCCTCAACACATCAAGGCCCAACAGATGTGATACCTCAGGACTCATTGGATGACCAGGTTACACAGCCCTTGAGGTAGCCTGGGAGTGTGGGAGGCAGTAGCTCACCTGAATTTCCGTCAGGATGAGTCTTGGCATCTGACATGTGGGATGGCAAAGCTGGTTCTGGTTGTTGTTTGTTTTTGTTTTTTGAGATGGCATCTCAATATCTAGCCTAGTCCGGCCTTGAACTCACAGTCCTGTGCAAGCTTCCTGTGCTGATATTACAAGCATGCACCACAGTGTCAGAGGGTATGGCTTAGATTAAGGTTACTGTCACAATTAAAGAATATACCTAAGCCAGAGCTTCCTGGTACTCACCTTTAATCTCAGCACTTGGGAGACCGAAGCAGGAAGATCAAGGAATTTAGCTTCAGGCTAGGAAGTAAGTTTGAGGTAAGCCTGAGCTACAACCCTGTTTCAAAATAAATAAATAAACCAGGTATGATGATGCACATCTTTAATCCCAGCACTCAGGAAGCAAAGGCAGGTGAATGATCTCTGAGTTTAAGGCAGCCTAGTCTTAGAGTGAGTTCCAAGATAGCCAGGATTACCCTGTCTCAAAAAACCAAAATAAATAAAATAGTACACTGAAGGCATTTCAAAGGAAAGAGAAAGCATCCTGGCATTAAAGCTAGCACACACACACACACACACACACACACACACGCACGCACGCACGCACGCACGCACGCACGCAGCTGCACAGAAACATTGGGGACCACATGGAGCAGCTCTCCTGCTGTACCTAAGAGAATGAAGAGAAGGAGCTGATAAAACACACAAATTGAAAAAAGTAGGACTCCCCTGACGGTCTGGGAAATAATCTTGTGGCACCAAAAGAGACAGCAGGGACTGGACAGTTGAGTCCGGTTAAGAACACTGCGGCTCTTGCTCAGTTCCCAGACTCCTAACCACCTGTAACACAACTCCAGCTCCCTCACACAGGGGGCATACACACATACATGTAAATAAAAATGAATCTTTTATTAAAGAATGTTTTTGAAGTAGGAGAACTTCCAGCTCTTCCCACAAAGGCCCGGCCCCAAATAGACCTGGAAAACCCCAGCCCGAGGTCAGCAACCACACCCTCTGCATCAGGCTGCCCTCTTGTTTCCTTCTGGGCAACCTGGAAGTTCCCACCAACTGCTGCCCCCCACATCTTCCGGGCAATGTCCAAGCAGCAGACAGCACAACCATAGGTTAGACTGATTTGGCCACCTGCTGGGTTTAAGGTGAAGGTAAGTGGCTGAGTGCAGGTCACCTGGGAGCCTCTGACCGACGAGAGCAAAGATTAATCATTTTCGCCTTAAGCAGTTCGGCCACTGTATGTAGTATATAACTTATATCTCCTTTCAATTGTAGTTGATTGGGAATTGTTAAATGACCAGAGGAGAGTCAGGGTCTAGCCGGGAAAACAAAATGTAAAACAGGTCATTCATCAGGATAAATTTAATCTGGGAAATTGGTTAAGTCCTGGCAGACTGAGGGATCTCTCGGAGAACAAGGCAGTAATGTGGATGAAGAAACAGCTGCCAGCCCTGTGGCTAGGGCCCTGCAGAGCAGGACTGTCTGGAGGAAAGACATGTTCCTCCAGCTGTAGGTTCCTTTAGGGGGACTGGGAGAGGCTAATTCTCAGAATGTTGGAGTCCACATGTAATATTGTCCATCACACCACACACTTCTCTGAACCCTGGCTGGTGATTTCTAGTTCCCTGAGGGCTGAAATAACCAGCAAATATTTGGGGGGTGGATGCTCGCTATCATTAGCCATGAGGAAACACAAATCAAAACTACAATGAGGTACCACCCCATTCCCACTAGAATGGCTGTGCTGATGGGAATTCTCATACACTGCTGGTTAGAATGTAAGCTAGTCCAGCCACTATGGAAATCAGCACTCTTCTTCAAAACAACTAAAAATAGAACCTACCACATGATCCCGCCATACCACTCCAGGATACATACCTGAAGGAATATAATCTGACTGCTACACAGATACTTACACATCTGTGTTTATCACAGCACTATTCAAAACAGTCGACAAGCAGATTCAGCCTAGATATCCATCAACCGGTAAGGGGATAAAGAAACTGTGGTACGCATACTCAGCGGAGTATTATTTGGCCCTAAAGAAGAAAGAGATCTGCCGTCCATCACACAACAGAACTGGAGGACACTGTTGGATGAATGGGCCCAGTTTCAGAAAAACAAGTTTCCCATGTTCCTTGTCCTGTGTGGAAACTAAAGGTTATCCTGGAGGTAGAACTGTGATTGCACGGGATAGGGAAAGGTGGGGAATGGAGTGTGAGAGAAGTCTGATGTGATCAATACATGGTGTGCACACACACAGATACATCACACTGAACCACGCTAATATGTCCAGTTAATAGATGTATAAATATATGTTGATTTAAAAAAAATAAATGCAGTTAGGCGAGCAGAAATGAGCAAGCAAGAAAAGAAAAGCTGTTCCCAGCTCCCTTCCCTAAAGTGGCCCCTGCCCAGCACAGGGACAGCAGCCATTGTTTTTTAACTATAATTAGAGGCTTTGATGACTACCTGCGACAAAGGTCATTTTGAACAAGGAAATTCTGGGCTCGAGACTTTATTGTGCTACCCAAAATTGTCACAAGACTTCACCTGGAAGTGACTGGAGAAATCTGAGACCACCACATGTGGATCCTGGGCAACTGTGGGCCCAGCTGGATCGCCTGCTGTATGCAAATGTGAAGAGTGGCTGGCAGAGACACATGATGATGAGGCTGTGACTGAAGCTCATTCGGTTCATTACCGTTGTTTTGGGAGTGTTTGGTGTGTGTGTGTGTGTGTGTGTGTGTGTGTGTGTGTGTGTGTGTGTGTGTGTGTACACCAGAGTGAAGGTGCTCAGAGACAGTGGATCCCCTGGAGCCAGAGCCATAGACAACTGTAAGCCACCCAATGTGGGTGCTTGGGAACCCCACTCAGGTTCTCTGGAAGAACAGTGAGTGCTCTTAACTGCTGAGACATCTTTTCAACCCTTCGTATTTTGTTTTCCAGTCTTGCTGTGCAGCCCTGGCTGGTCTGGAACTCAGTAAGTTAAGACCAAGCTGGCTTCAAACATGCCCGGATCCACCACCACCCCTCCCGCCTCTGGCTCCTGAGTGTTGTGGTTACAGGCAGAAACCACCATGCCTAACTTGGGATCTCAAGTCCTGACCCCTCCTGCAATAACTTACTGACTGTAATGTAAATTGATTGCTCAGCATGTATGAGGCCCTAGGTTCAGTCCCCAGAACTGGGGGAAGGGGGGGGAGTTAGGACCACACAAACACACACACACACACACACACACACACACACACACACACACACACACACACACACACACTTCCCTGAAAGATTACGAAGTCCTCAGGTTCTAGGGAGCTAAAAGCAGGGTTGTCTGAAGTCACTGGTCACTCCTTGTGGGTTACACCGCAAAGCTCAGTTAGGCCTGGAATTCCCCGCTCTGTGGGCAGGGCTCTCCCCAGCTCAGCTTCCCAGTAGCAGAGAGAGATCTGCAGATGCTGGACCGTTCTGCACAGCCGCCCTACGCTAACATACCCAAATCCAGAGGACGAAAGCAGTCCTTTCATTAACAAGATAACGATGACATTTCCTGTGTGTCTTGCTGACTGGGTTTGTGACTCTTCCTTCCTCTAATCCTCACCCTCAAAGGGATGAGCCTTATCTTCTACCCAGGGTGTAGGATCCAGTGTGGGATCCAGTGGATTTCATCCTGAGTCCTAGGTGCTTAACTGATGAGAGATAGCCCCGCTCACACCGCAGCTCCTAACCATGAGGAACTCAGGGCAGAGGTAGGTTGACACAAGTTCCAGGCTCTCTATTCTCATTCTTCTTAACCGTGTTTATAAACCTCTCCATCTTGAGTGCAGACCCCACCCAATGGGTTCTCCTCTGGATCAACACCTAGCCTCAACACCTGCTGTGCCCACCACCCTCTCAAAGCCCCCCTTTCCAGGGCTGGAGAGATATCTCAGTCACTAAATTGCCTGCCACACAAGCATGAGGCCATGACATCAAATCTTTAGCACCTACATAAAAAGCCAGACACAGCAGTACACATTTGAAACCCTGGGCTGGGAGTGTGAAGACAGGAGGATCCCTGGAGCTCATTGGCCAGCCAGCCTAGCCAATCAGTGAGCTCCAGGTTCAGTAAGAGACCATGTTTCAAAAGGCAAGATGGAGAGTGATTAAGGAAGGCAACTGAAGTCAGCCTCTGGCCTCTCACATGCATGTGCACACACACACACACACACACACACACACACACACACACACACACACACGTCCTTGGCCATCACTGCCATAAAGACCCAGCTTAAACCCGTCATAGAGCTGATGACAGAGACCCCCCAACTGATGGTTCCAGGCCCCTGCCCTCGCTTGGGGGGGCAACCATCGTACAGGCAGTGGCTTCATGTGGAGGGACCACGTAACTGCCTCTGGCCAGTGGACTAAAGTAGAAGTGATGAGTGTCATTAGCAGCCCCCGAGGACTGAGGGAGCTTCGTGCCCTCCCCATCCACTGGCTCAACAGAGACAGCTCATGGATGGAGAAGATGCGCCCGTGTACCCTGGGCCTGGAATGACCCCACGCATCATGCTGGTGAGACTGCATGGACAATGATGCTGTGAGGACCTTTTGACTTCGTATTCACCACACACTGACTGAGCTTTCTGCGGCTCTGTTCCAGCAGCCAGCCTGTGCCTCTGGCTCCGCCCCCTTTTCTCTGTCCACGCTCCCCTCCAGTACTTACTAGCAGAGAATAGCAGAGAAGCTCAAAGTTAGAGGGGCATGCATGACGGTGTGTGTTTGTGTGTGTGTGTGTGTGTGTGTGTGTATGTGTGTGTGTGTACAGGTGTGTGTACACGCACATGTGAAGGTCATAAATCAGCCTTGGGTATTATTCCCCAGAAGCCATGCCTCCAAGTGGATCTGATTGGCTGTGCAGCAAGCCCCAGGAACCTGTTTGTCCCTGCCTTGCCCCCTCTGGGATTACAAGCACACACACCAAGCCCAGCTTTTTCCGCTTGGGTTCCAAGGGTCAAATCCCGGCCTTCATACTCTAACGTCAAGTCAAGTCGAAGACTTTTATGCAATGAGGAAATTGTATCACAGACAGGAAGTTCAAAGTCAGGGTGTTCCATGGCTGAATGTCCGTAGATTGGTTTTTGCCCTTGAATTTGGTCCAGTGTGGTCACGTGATCGCTGCAGCGAGTCAAGGCCTCATCTTGTCCCACAGTGTCTGTATTTAAAGACTGGAAGAGAAAAATATCCCTTTGCTGTTACATTATTTGCTCGCTCGCTCTCTCTCTCTCTCTCTCTCTCTCTCTCTCTCTCTCTCTCTCTCTCTCTCTCTGTGTGTGTGTGTGTGTGTGTGTGTGTGTGTGTGTGTGTGCGAGTGATTGGGGTGGCTTGCTTATAATTCAGAGGTTCAGTCCATTATCATCATGGTGGGACATACTGCCGTGCAAGCAGTCATGGTGCTGAGAGTTCTACATCTTGCAGGCAGCAGGAAGTGGTCTATCTCATGGGTGTGGCTTGAGCATATATGAGACCTCAAAGCCCACCCCCACAGTGACACACTTCCTCCAACAAAAATACACCTACTCCAACAAGGCCACACCTCCTAATAGTGCCACTCATTTTGGGGGCCATTTTCTTTCAAACACCACAAAACGATTTATACAATTACATTGGAGAGACAGATATTTTACCAGGTACCAAAATCTTCAAATAGACCTAGTGTATGGCTCAATGATAGCCCTGGGATTCATCTCCACCACTGAAAAACAGGGAGTTAAAAACATCAAGAAATGGTGGGGCACTCCTGACTGCTCAGTGTCAGGATCTTAACTCTTCCCTGCCTTGTGACAATTTTATCATTTGTCTAATCTCAAAGGTTGGAATCTCCTGAGGCCAGCAGGCTGGTCTTTGCCTTTCCTCTATATACAGCTCTGGGTATAGGGTTAACATTCAGTGTGGACGTTCACAAGTGTTTACACTCCAGCTGGGGAGAAAACCCCACACAATACAGCGTGATGGTCCAATGGACTGGTCAACCGACTGTGAGGACAGTCTACTAGTGAGGGAGGCTGTGAGCGCAGAGACATACTCAAGTTCAAATTCTGCCTGAGCCATTCACAAAGTGGCCTTGGATAAGTCAGTTAACCCCCGAGCTCCTGGCTTTCCTCCGTAGATAGGAAAATGTTCTTTTAAGATGGTGACTTAATAGAGCCCAGGGAAGGGCTGAGCACAAATTGGCCAACCTGGTTTCAATGTTGTCATCACTGATAAGCAGTGGGGGAATAAAAGGAAATCAAGGACTAGGGGTGTAGCCTAGTTGACGGAGTGCACACATGAAGCCCTGGCTTCGGTCTCCAACATTTCATCTAAGAACCAATCATAGCAGTTGTCTTAGTCACTGGTCTACTGCTGTGAAGAGACGCCATGACCAAGGCAACTCTTATACAAGGAAACATTTAATTGAGGGCTTGCTTACAGTTCCAGAGGTTTAGTCCATTTTCATCATGGAGGGAAACATGGCAGCACACATGCTGCTAGAGCAGTAGCTGACAGCTACATCCTGATCCACGGGTAGAGAGAGAGACTCCGGGCTTGGCATGAACTTTCGGAACCTCACTTTCTCCAACAAGGCCACACTTCTTTTCCTTCCTTCCATCCTTCCTTCTTTCTTTCTTTCTCTCTCTCTCTCTCTCTCTCTCTCTCTCTCTCTCTCTCTCTCTCTCTCTGTTTGTTTGTTGGTGGTGGGTTTTTTTAAGGAGAGGTGTGGTGGTATTGTGTTCCCCAAAATATTGTGCACCCTAATAAACTTATCTGGGGCCAGGGCACAGAACAGCCACTAGATACAGAGGCTGGAAAATGGTGGCACTCATGCCTTTAATCCTAGCATTCCAGAGGCAGAAATCCCTCTGGATCTCTGTGAATTCAAGGCCACACTAGAAACAGCCAAGCATGGTGACACACACCTTTAATCCCAGAAAGTGAGCCTTTAATCCCAGGGATTGAGGCAGAAAGCAGAAAGATATATAAGGTGTGAGGACCAGAAACTAGAAGCATTTGGCTGGTTAAGCTTTTAGGTTTTGAGCAGCACAGTTCAGCTGAGAGCCATTCGGATATGAGGACACAGAGGCTTCCAGTCTGAGGAAACAAGATCAGCTGAGAAGCAGGCCAGGTGAGGTTAGCTGTGGCTTGTTCTGTCTCTCTGATCTTCCAGCATTCACCCCAATAACTGGCCTCAGGTTTGATTTTATTAATAAGACCTTCTAAGTTTCGTGCTACGGAGAGGAGAGGAGGGGAGGGAAGGGGAGGGGAGGGGAGAGCAGGGGAGGGGAGGGGAGGAGAGGGGAGGAGAGGAGAGGATAGGAGAAGAGAGGAGGAACCAGGAATGTAGCATGAGGCTGGACTCAGGAGGTTGGAGGTGAACTGTAATACAGGTTACAATGGACAAGGAGCAGGGAGCCAGCAGCAGGCTCAGATGTAAAAGACGCAACAGTTGAAAGTCAGCCTCGGAGCAAGTACTAGGGGCACCTTGAAGTAATTCTCTCCCCGCTCCTGTGACATGTCTTACGGATTATTTTTGTTTTCTTGTGTTTCTCTGTGTGTATCGTATGTGTGTTCATGTGCATGGTCCTGTGGATGTGTGCCCCTGAGTATGGGCATCAAAGGTCAACGCTGGATGTCTTCCCCAGTCACTCTCCACCTTATTCTTTGAGACAAGGTCTCTCACTGAATCTGGCGCTCACCAGAAATGGCTAGCCTGCCTGACCAGTGAGCTCCAGGCCCCAACTGGTTTTAATTGGCCAGCTCTGGGGTGAGAGACACACGTCGCCACACCCAGCGTTTTGACGTGGTGCTGGGGACCTTCGCTGACTGAGCCACCTCCGCCGTCCCTTGCTTTTTATGTTTTTCTGAGACAGGGCTTTGTTATATCAGCCTGGTTGGTTGGATCTCCCTGTATAGACCAGGCTGGCCTCCAATTTGAGATAATCTCCGACCTCTACCTCCAGGGTACTAAGACTACAGATATGTTCCATCATGCACAACTCTTAGAGAGTTTTGGTCCTGGAAAAATACTTTTTTCTCCATCATGCACAACTCTTAGAGAGTTTTGGTCCTGGAAAAAAATCTTATCTAGTCTTAGAGAGTTCAGGTGTGGTGGTATTGTGTTCCCCGAAATATTGTGCACTCTAATAAACTTATCTGCGGTCAGAGAACAGAACAGCCACAATATTAAACATAGAGGATAGGCAGTGGTAGCACACGCCTTTAATCCTAACATTCCAGAGGCAGAGATCCGCCTGGATCTCTGTGAGTTCAAGGCCATACTGGAAACAACCAGGCCTGGTAACAAGAGCCTTTAATCCCAGGAAGTGAGCCTTTAATCCCAGAGAGTGATGGCAGAAAGCAGAAAGGTATATAAGGCTTGAAGACCAGAAACTAGAAGCTTTTGGCTGGTTAAGCTTTCAGGCTTGTAAGCAGCACAGTTCAGCTGAGATTCATTCTGGATGAGGATACAGAGGTTTACAGTCTGAGGAAATAGGATCAGCTGAGAAACTGGCAAGGTGAGGTGGCTATGGCTTGTTCTGCTTCTCTGATCTTCCAGCGTTCACCCTAATACCTGGCTCAGGTTTGATCTTATTAATAAGAACTTTTTAAGATTCCTGCTGCATTCAGGGTTCATAATAAAATCCTTCCAGTGGGTTCTGGGGGATGTAGCCTAGCATGTAGCTCCATTCTAGGGGATGGAGCATGGGTTTAGCATGTATGAAACCCTGGCAAATCATGAGACCTGTCCTTTGTCCCAAAAAGGATCTTTCCACTGATCTGACTTTCCCATCTATTATCTCCTCACCTGCTCTCATAGCCAGTGGCATTTAAACCATTGTTGGGTCTTATGACCCGGCCAGACAGGTGTGGCTCAGAAAACACAAATACACCACATATAAACACCCTATCTACACACACATAAATGAAATGAAACAACTATATCATACTTACCCTTGCTACATATACTACACTATTTTCCATTTAGAGATGTTGATTGCAACCCACTAATATAATTGAATGAGTCACCAATGGGCCTTATGTTTCAATTTGGAAATCATTGTCCTGACTTTTCATTATTTCACCCTGGCTTTGGTTGTTGTGGTGGTTTGCATAAAAATGGCCCCCATAGGCTCATAGGGAGTGACACTATTAGGAGGTGTGGCTTTGTCGGAGGAAGTGTGTCATTAGTGGGTGGGCTTTGAGGTCTCCGAAGCTCAAGCCAGGTCTAGTGGCATTCACTTCCTGCTGCCTGTAGTATGTAGAACTCTCAGCTCCTTCTCCAGCACTGTTTCTGCCTGGGTGCCACCATGCTGCCCACCATGATGACAATGGACTAAACCTCTGAACTGTAGGTCAGTCCCAGTTAAATGTTTTCCTTTATAAGAGTTGCCATTGTTGCTGGGCGGTGGTGGCGCACGCCTTTAATCCCAGCATTCAGGAGGCAGAGGCAGGAGAAGCTCTGTGAGTTCAAGGCCAGCCTGGTCTACAGAGTGAGTTCCAGGGAAGCCAGGACTGTTACACAGAGAAACCCTGTCTCAAACACAAAAGAAAAAGAAAACAGGAAGAGAAGAAAAAGACAGAAAAGCCAGACATGTGGTGCATGCCTGTAACACCAGCCCTGGAGATGCTGAGGCAAGAGGATCGTGAGTTGGAAGCCAGCCTAGACTACACAGCAAGACTCTGTCTTGATAACCAAACAAAAATAAATTATAGGAGCAGGTAGGATGCATTGGCTGTGCAAGCTTGGTGACCTGAGCTCAAGCTTCCAAATCCACAGAAAGGTGGAAGGAGAGAATTGACTCCACAAAGTTGTCCTCTGACCTCCACACACATCCCAGAGCATGTCCACCCCACCCCAGCAACACACACACACACACACACACACACACACACACACACACACACACACACACACATCATATATATACACACACACACACACACATCACACACACACACATCATATATATACACACACACATATCATATATACACACACACATCATACACACATACACACACACATCATATATATATACACACACACACATCATATATATATACACACACACATCATACACACACACACATCATATATATACACACACACACATCATATACACACACACACACATCATATATATATACACACACACATATCATATATACACACACACACACATCATACACACATACACACACACATCACACACACACACTACTAATTAAAAATGAAGGAATTAATGCACTAAAAGGAATGCAGTGTCCCCGAACAAATGATAATAAATGTAAAGATCTTAAATTGGCTTTATTTGAGATTTTAGAGTGAGACCACACTTCATCCTGTCAAACAGGATTTGTTTGGAGAGCCCGAGTAATGGGAAGGAATGAAAAAAGAGCCACCTCAAAGTGACTTTTCTTGCCTGGCAGGACAGGGAGACAGAGCAACAGGAAATAACTGGTTAAGGTCAGGTTGCTTCAGGTGAGTTTTTGTAAGGAGGAAAGCGGAGAGACTTCATTATCATGGCCACTGAATCCAGGCCGCTTGAGAACGCTGGCTCTTACCCGCCTTGGTTTCTTGGGAGGTCCAATTACCACTGAGTTTCTGCAGGTCACTGTGCAGCTTTGTCGGAAGGAACTCTGGTTCTGCTTGCAGTCTGGTGTACTGGGGCCTACGCCAGGAGCTCAATCTCTGATGATGCCGCAGGCACTCAGTAGCCACAGCAGGAAATGGAGTCAGGATTTCAGCCATGTCTGCCGACCTAGCTAACTCACAGCATCACACTGCACACCTCTCAGGAACCCAAAGGCTTAAGAGCTTGGGATCTGAACTCCAGGAATACAGGATATGTGGCCGTCAGTGCCACTCACAGAGAGCAGACACCTCAGCAGCACAAAAGACCAGAATACAAGAGTCTATCTATCCCAGCAGAAGGACTGTGACTTCCTAGTGGCCATCAGAGACATCAAGTACATCCTCCAGACCAGACCCTCCTGTCCTGTGGCCACCCTCCCCATGGATGAACCACAGAGGTAGATAGATGTATCATTAAGTTGTTTGAAGTCAAGCCTGGTGTCTGCAGCCCAAGTGACTGGGCATCTGTCCTCACAAGTGATGGGTATCTGTCCTCACAAGTGATGGGCATCTGTCCTCACAAGTGACTGGGCATCTGTCCTCACAAGATCAAATCACTTGCCATGAGCTAAACAAATGAAGGTGACCTTCTCACCTAGCCAGGACTGGGAAGGCCAGTGTTCAAGGTGGCCTCAAATGTCACCTCTTCACAGCTCCTGTGGGAGGACTCTGGTCTCACCCTCACAAAGGCACCCAAGAAAGACATTTGATGCCTGTAATTGAGCACCCGAAAGGAGGCTGGAAGCCAGGACAGAGACTCAGGGCAAGAGAGGGCGGGACTTCACTGCCAGAGAAAATGGAGGAATTTGATTTTCATCTGAGAAACTTTAGGCAGTGATGAGAGAACTCAGAAGGAGAAGGAACAGGTACAAACGAGCTGGACACCCAGCAACCAGGACCGGAACGGTGGACACACCAGGCAAGACTCAATTTCTAAGCCCTGTGATCTGACACCCACTTTCCAGTTATGGTCACTGCAGCCTAAACTCTTCCCGTCTTGCTAGATCATTGGAAAGTTTCACACACAGACACAGACACACACACACAGACACACACAGACACACACACCACCACCACCACCACCACCACCACTCTGGGTGAGGTCGTGAGGGGGTGGATTTTGAAATAAAGGAAGAAGGTGTCTGGGTTGACAAATAGGAATGATGAAAGTGTTAAGATGGTTACCTAGATACAAGTAGAAAACAGGGGCCAGACTGACCGAGAAAATGCAGCCCGATACACACTCACATAGTCTCTGAAATCTGGGGGAAGTCTCTAGGCTTTCCACAAACTGGGGCTCAAAGATATAAGATAATCTTACCCAGATATTGAGGGGTGGGTGCCCAGGCTAGTGCCTGCTTGGAGGTTCACTTTGTTTTATTTTTAGTTGGCATGCTGCTGATGGAACCCAGAGCCTTGCACCAGCCAGACAAATGCTCTACCACTGGAGTACATTCCCAGCCTTTGGTTAGGTTCACCCCAGCCCACCCTTGAGACAGAATCTGTCTTTAGCCTTGGCTGGAACTCACTCTGGAGACCACACTGGCCTTGGACTCACAGAGATCTGCCTGTCTCTGCCTTCCAAGTACGGGGATTAAAGATTTCATTAAAGATTAAAGATGTGTGCCAAGTTTTGTTTTGGTTTTTAAGACAGAGTTTCACCGTGTAGCCCTGGCTAGTCTCAAACACTCCATCCTCCTGCCTCCACTTCCTGAGTGCTGGATTACAGGTGTGAGACTGATCGTTTCATGTGTCATTCCTGTTGGACAACAGGGCTCAACTGGTCAAACGTTTGGTTGGATGAGATTTACATGAAAATTTGCACACTCTGCATAAAGCAGGTTATGTGGGTGGGCGTCATCCACATCATCCAGTCTGTTGAAGAACTGACTAGAACCTGGAGAAACTTGAACTGCAGCATGGACCCCTCCCTAGGTCTCTGCCCTGATGGTCACCTGCAGTCTGGACTCACTAAAACTCTAATTACAAGGTCAATTACTTTAGAGCCAATCTCTCTAGCTCAGCAGTTAAAAGGACATGATGCTCTTCTAGAGTTCAGTTCCCAGCAGCCACACCACATGACTCACAACTGCTTCTCTAACTCCAGCACCAGGGGCCCTGACACCCCTGGTCCCCATGACCACTGCACCCATGAGCACATACTCCCACCAAGACATAATTAAAAAGAATTTTTAAAAGATCTCCTTCACCCTCCTCTGCCATCTCTCCCTCTTTCTTCCTCTCTCTCACCCACACCCACCTACACACCTCCTATTATCTACCCTCTGTAGAACCCTGACTAACACAGCCTCTATAGCAGTCACCAGGAGTGTTATATCTAGACAGCTTCTCGATGTCGTCAACTGCATGCCTTACACAAAGCCTTGCCAAGTCTCGTCCCTTCCAACTTCAGTGTGGTTCTCAAGCAGCTTTCTTTGGTGAGACCCACGGCTTCACACAAGTTCCCTATCACTGAGCCACGCCTCGGCCCTCAAGCAGCTTTGGAGGGGCTGTGGTGGAAAGGGGTTTGTCCACTAAGAACACAGTTAATCCCAGCACTCAGAAGGCAGAGGTAGGGGGTGATCTCTGTGAGTTTGAGACCAGCCTGGTCTACAGACCCAGTTGAGGACAGCCACTGTTACACAAAGAAACCCTGTCTCAAAAAAAAAAAGAAAAAAGAAAAAAAAAGGAGGAGGAGAAGGAAGAAGAAGAAGAAGAAGAAGAAGAAGAAGAAGAAGAAGAAGAAGA
>CABHPR010131614.1:0-13413 GCA_902168415.1 Peromyscus melanophrys
AAGAATATCATAGAGGGGAGGATTCCATTCCAGCAGACACTTGACAGTTAGAGGCCTGAGACAGCATCTCCTGAACCAAGTGCTTGACTGGTTTAGTTTCACCAGTGTTGCTGCGACTAAAAACAAAACCAAACCAAAAACAACTTAAAGGAAAAAGCTTTCATTTGGCTCCCAACTCCAATTCCAGGTTATAGTCCATCCCTGCAAGGGAGCCAAGGCATGAGGGGCTTGAAGCAGCTAGCCACCCCACATTCACATCAAGAGCAGAGCGCAATGATTAATGCATGCATGGTGCTCAGGCTCAGTCTTTTCATGTAGTCCCGGGCTCAGCCCACTAACTGGTACTACCCACATTGAGGGTGGCTCTTCCACCTCCGGTAACCCAATGAAGAAAAGCTCTCACGGGCGTGCCCAGAGACAACCCACTCTAGACAGTTCCTCATCGAGATTCCCTTCTCAGAAGATTCTAGAACGTGTCAAGTTAACGCTAAGTATTACATATGGAGGGAGTCTGATTCTCACCATGTGTGATTTTAAAGTTTTAGAAGTTAATGAGTGAAATACTGGGACTCGTAGGGGCCAGCTCTGGTTTTCTGCCTCTGACTCCATGCACACAAACCTAAGAGAATGACAAGTACACATTTGGCTGCATGAGGCTGGAGATCTAGAGAGTTTGGACTGAAAGACTAAAGTTCCCTGAGAGCAGAGAGTCAGTCTGTATTGCCTGTTACATTCACTTCACTTCCACCCAGAACAGACGAGCACATGAATGGCATTCCACAAATACCTGTTGGTGGAGTGAGGGAGGGATCTGAGGGGGTTCACAGCATAACAAAACCAGACAGTGTGCTGAAAGTATGGCCAATTATGCCAAAGAGTTGAATTTACCCTGGTAGGGACAAAGTAACAAGAGTGGCTACATTTGATTGCCCAAGAAGTGGACTAGAGACAGAGGAGAAAGCAGTTGATGGGTAGAGTGATAATATGAGACTCCAGAGGATGGTTAATGGCATCCAGCAGGTGTAGCTGTGAGGGGTATAAGTGGCTGTGGCTGTGTTACCCTACTTCAAACATCTGAAGGCAGATTACTCTCTTTATGTGGGTCTAATACAGGTCATTCTCTCATTTCTTTCCTCACTTGTCCATCCAACAAATAATAGTTAAGCACCTATTATAAACCAAGCATCATGAAAGATACTGCAATAAGATACCTAGTGGGTAGGCGGATGGATGGATGGATGGATGGATGGATGGATGGATGGATGGATGGATGGATACATCCCCAAGTGACTTTCAAAGTCCTTGAGGACAGAATCTCCGTGTCATGCTTCACTGGTATTCTCTTTGCCCTCAAACACTAGTCAAAGAGACAGAGAAAGTGCTCAATAAATATTGACCAAGTGTCACAGGCAGACTGATGTCTTGATAGGTGGCTGTGGAGTGGAGTGAGACCCTCTTCCCTTCCAAGTTCATTCTCACTCATAATGGATCCTGCTTACTCTTCCCACTTCAGGTTTAGAATAAGGTAAAGGATGGTTACTTAACCACATTACCTGCGCCCCCAGGTTACTGAGATCACTCTGACCCCTTCCTTTGGGGAGGAAGGGAAGAAATCAGACAGAGATGCTTTTATCTTTCAAATTCTGCATATAAACTAGTCTGAAACACCCTTCTCTCTCTCTCTCTCTCTCTCTCTCTCTCTCTCTCTCTCTCTCTGTGTGTGTGTGTGTAAGTGAGTGTGTACACGCACGCGCACATTTTACTGCCCATCTGTAGTCTGGGCTCTGGACTGATGGTAGACATATGCCTTTGTGGGTGACTTTAAATCACAAAGGACTCCAACATTTGTGCTCCATTCTCTAAAATAAAAAAATCCACTGCTTCAGACCTTCCTCTGCTGGTAGCCAAGGTCACCCAAGAGTTGCCATGAGGTGGCAATGTACTTCCAAACAGGCAGCCACCAGGAATCTCAGGCATCACTCTGTTGCCTGAGTGTCAAGTGTCTGTGTGTGATGAGCACCCTTTCTTGGCTCTTGCCAGTATCCAACCTTGTCGCCTTCCTTGATAGTTCTTCCCCGCCCCTTCACCCCCCAGCCATGGGGGTAAGTAAGGACATCAACAGAATGCAGCTTCAGGGATTCCCAGATTGGTACATGACCCAGACCTGGCCAATTAAAAGGACCCACTAAGTGGATGAAGACAGAGACAAAGGAGTCCTCAGAGTTTTCAAGGAAGAGTCTATGCCAGGACCACTCAAGGAATCTACAGAACACGAGGATTGTGTTTTCTCAGAGCAGAAAAGAATGTGAATTTAAATCCACCTCCTTTGTCACTGACCAGCTGGGTGACCTTGTGTGGGTGACTAAACTTCTCTTCGCCTCGTTCTCCTTCACTCATAAAATGAGCATCCAGTCATGCACTGCTTGCAATATGGTCCCCCACACAGTGGGTGCTTTATAAATCTAGATCACCCTTTATATACATCCACCCTCTTCTTGTTACTCTCCCTAGCAACTGATCTCATAAGTCATGTAACCTTCCAGAACTCCCAAATCTAAATCTCCAACAACAACCTTTCATCTGAACTCCAGACTCATACATCCAACAGCTGACTTGGCATCTCTATTTGGATGTCTCCCAAGCATCCTGAACTTAACAGTTTCTCAAAATGAGGCAGCCATTCATGCCTCAGAACTACCAACTTCAAAAACAGTTCCCCTCATTTCAGGGAGATGAGTCTGGGGGAGGTGTTTTATGTGTGTGCACGTGTATGTTATGCTCACCTGTATGGAGGTCAGAGGTTAACATCAGGTGGGTTCTTCTCTCACTCTCTATTATTTGAGACAGAATCTCTCACTTCACCTGGAATTCACCATTTATACTACACTGGCTGGCTAGTGAGACCCTGGATCCACTTCACTCTGCCCTCTTTCCAGGGTTGCAGATGAGCCTGGCTTTTTACAAGGGGTCCAGGGATCCTAACTCAGTACAGCAAACACTACCCACTGAGCCATCCACCCAGCTCCAGGGATCCTAACTCAGTACAACAAACACTACCCACTGAGCCATCCACCCAGCTTCAGAGAGATGGGCCTTATGTGCCCTCCCTCCATGGGTCTTTATAGACCCATCCAGAAGTTCAGGAAGCTTCCTTGACACCCCTCTCTCCCACCCTCCTAACTAAACACCACCCATTTCTGTTTATTCTACCTCTGTGTTCCATTAATCTCTTTCTTAGCATCTTGGTGTCAACTCTTAAGCTCCTTCACTGAATTAAACTTAAATTGCTAGATCAGTCCATTCTGAGCCAAATATCCAGGCTGTTGTGCTTTGGGTACAATGTGCCCCACAAAGGGCTCATACACATGCAGGTGATACTCAGGAGGTGGAGCTTAGTCGGAACAGATACTTGGATATGTCTCATTCCTAGCCCCTCCCTGTCTCTCTGCTTTTTGTCCACCATGAAGTGAGCAGCTCTCCTGTACCATGGTATTCCATGGCCTAAGCACGTAACAGCAAATAAATGGACTGAACTCTCTGGAACCATGGGATAAAATAAATAATTCCTCTCTTGTCTCCACCAAGCATTTAGCCATAGCAATATAAATGTAACTAATTCATAAATCAATCTTGTTATACCACTTACCCTGTATAAAGTCTTCCAATGGCTCCCCAGGGAGTCTTAAAGTAAAAAATCTTTCTCTTAGCCCAACAAGAGAACAGGCCCTGGCTGTCCTGGAGGCCTCGCCTTTGACCCTGTTTTTGCCCTGACTTTGGTAGATGTCGGTCTTTACTCCCAAGCAGGCAGCTTCTAGTTCCTAACCACCCCAGACTCCCTGCTGAGTCTTGTCCACATCACCCCCTCCTCCAGATCTCTCCAAAACAGAAAAGTTGGTCACCGACCTGGACATTTTCCTTCAGCTGTGATGAGGCAGGCTTGAAGAAGTGATACATCCTGCCCCTCAGAGTCCTCTACTCCAACACCTTCCCATGCTTTGCAAGTGCTGCAAACGTGCAGCCTTGCTCCATGCTGTCCAGCCCTCCCTGCCCGTTGCTATGTACAACACATCATTTGCCCTAGACACCCCTGTGACGGAAATCATAAGGAGTATGTGGCTGGTGCACAGTCTGTCTGAAACCCATTTATTAGGCCTGCTGCACAGAATGCAGTAGATGTTCTAACTTCGAGTGGTTATTTGTTGAGAGTGGTGGTTACAGGTTGCTGTTATGTCCTCTGCCCTACAATAGGGAAACGTTGTCATGCCAGTACAGCAGCTGGTGTTTTTAGATATGGCCCAAATATCTAAATCTTGGAAATACACCAGTGTTTGAAATATTTGGACTCTCCCCATCCTTGTGACAAGAGGGCGATGGAGCTGAACAGAGTCTGGGGCGGACAGCTGCAAATTGAATCTAGATTTGGCCGTTTATTTCAGCATGATTTTCTTCTACCTGAAGTTCTGACATGACTCTTCATGGCTGGAGTCTGAAGTCCCAAGGCCACCCAAGATGGTCAGATCTGCAGGGTGTATCCCTGCTTCCCACCCTACAACATATTGCACAAACCTTCCATCTGTCCCTCGAGTTCAGCCACACTGCTGCTTCTCATCTGAAATCTTCCCACGAGGAAGATTTTACACTTGCTGTTCCCTCTGAGGAAAATGTGCTTCCATCGCCAACTTCAATTTCATTGTATTTCAGGCCAGTGTCTTAAAAAAGACTTTCTGATGGCCTTTCCAGCCCTAAGGTTCAGCACAGTACCATTCGCTGCATTCATGCCACAGCTAATGCTAACTCTTCAGCATAGACCATGGACAGAATGGCAATTCCTCTCTTGTCACTGTCAGATGTTTGACCATAGCAATGTAAGAGTCACTAATTCACAGATCAATCTGGTTACATCACTTTCCCCTGTAAGGTCTTCCATTGGCTCACCAGGAATCTTAATATAAAACAGAAACCTCTTTATCTTACCCAACACGAGAATATGAACAGGTTCTGGTTGCCATGGAAGCCTTACCTTTGATCCTACTTTTGCCCTGAATTGAAAGTAGCTGTCTTGACTCCCAAACAGGCAGGACCTGGTTTCTGGACCATCCACACTCCCTACTGACCCCTTTCTATATCCCTGAAAGCATAGCTCTAGGATGGGGGAGGAGCTGAATGACCTTGTCACAGTGCATCACCAGATCCTAGCACTGAATCTGAAATACAGCATTTCATCTACCGAATGAACTGGTTAGGTGGCTTCACCGCCTTGAGGATGACTAGAAATAAAGTCTGGAATGGTTGAAGAGAAAGGCAAGGAAATTCCACCAGTTTGTTAAACCATGCTGCCTTAGTTAGGGTTACTATTGCTGTGATGAAACATCATAACCAAAGCAACTTGGGGAGAAGCTTATGCTTCCACATCACAGGTCACCATAAAAGGAAGTCAGGACAGGAACTCAAGTAGGGCAAGAACCTGGAGGCAGGGGCTGACACAGAAGGTCACAGAGGAGTGCTGCTTACTGGCTTGCTCCTAATGGCTTGCTCGCCCTACTTTCTTATAGATACCAGGACCATCAGCCCAGGGATGGCCCCATACACAACGAGCTGGGTGCTCCCTGATCAATCACAAATTATGAAAATGTCCTGCAGGCTTACCTGCAGCCCAATCTTACAGAGGCATTTTCTTGATTGAGGCTCCCCCTGCTATGATGACTTTAGCTTGTGTCAAATTGACAAAACTAGCCAGCACACATGCCCAGTATGTGTCAGTGGATAAATGAAAAGTCACCATGAGCCTGGCTCTGCCACTTAGTAGCCATGTGACATCAAACCTGGGACATGTTTCTGACCAGTTGTGAGGACTCAATGAGATCTTTTATACAAAGGTGCTGGCATATAGTAGGAACTTCATAAGATATGCATGTCATATCTATGAGGGGTCAATGGTTCTCAATCACCAGAGAGTCTAACAGAACACTGATGATCAGGGCCCCTTCCAGGTCATTTGGATCCTTTTTCTCTGAAGGAGAGTCCTGGGCATTGGAACTTTCCTCAATGCCCTTACCATAAAATTTGAAGCACATTGCAGATGAAAACCCCACTGACAACCTAACTAATATATCCAACACACTCTAATCTTGCTTTATTACCTCTTTATCCATCTATCCCTCTACTTACTTAACAATCTAATAGGTGATGGCTCTGGTGGCTATGTTGTTGTGTGTTGTTGTTGAAACATAGCCTTACTGTGTAGCCCGGGGCGCCCTAGAATTCATAATCCTCCTCTTCAGCCTCTCAGGGACTCAGACTATAAGCATGTACTCTTATGGCTAGCTCCACATTTTTGTGCATTTTAAAGTAAATGGTAGATGTCAGTATATTTTTCCCCACATAGACTAGCATGCTTATCATTTCATTAACATCTGTTTACATATTTGTCTTCTGAGATAAAATTTATTTAACCTGTAGTGCCAAATCTTAAGTATTTTATTTGATGAGTTTAACATTGTATATGCTCATGTGACTCTAATCTTTATCAATCATAGAGCAAAAGTTCCCTTAGCTTTTGCACCCCTATTCTACATAATCGACCACTGTTTTGAGTTTTCTCTTTCACCACATGGAGATTTACACAAGTGCACTCCCACGCAAGTGAATATGCACAACTCATACATGCAAAAGAAATCAAGGCAGATGGCTCATGAGGAGGAACATCCAGAGTTGACCTCTAGCCTCTACATGCATGTGCAAATATGTACACAGGCACATTCACACATGTACAGGTACAGTTGAGGCAGCATAAGATGAAGGCAGTTACCCAGGATCTCTCTGGCCATTTTCACATTCAAGCTCTCTAGAAAAATGTTTTCCTTTTGAAATGTAAGTCTTTCCCTCTCCTATAGCATGTACCCAGGGTCTAAATTTAGGCATCAGGCTGTGAAATAGGAATTATTGCAATACTAATGGCAACTGTTCCTTTTCAAATATTTTCTCTGACCCAAGAGCTCTGGTAAGCCATTCCTATGCACTAACTCTTGTGGCCCTCCTCCCAGGCATATCAGTGTCCCACCAAACCTCCCATTACCCACCGCTACAGATGGAGATGATGGTGGTGGTGGTGGTGGTGATAATAGTGATAGTGGTGTGGTGGTGGAATAATAATGATAGACTATGAGGAAGAAGATGATGAAGGCGGTAATAATGATGATGGTGGTGGTGGTGGTGGTGGTGGTGATTTATAATTCTTGCAACTTCTCTAGGGCCATTGGAATGACTTTACTCAGAGATTCCAAGGAGTTGCTTCTCCAACTCTGGGGAAACCTAGAGCCAAAGATTGACACAAGAGCTTTGTCCTTTGCCTCAGACTCAGACAACCTCCAGGGTGCAATTTACACACCAGAGTTAGCCACAAGATCAACCAGCCACTAGCCAGTCTCTAAACAATATCCTTGTTTAATCCCCTCCCTGCCCTGCCCTCCTTTTTTCTTCACAGGCTTCTGCCAAGGGCAATAAATATCCTGTGAATTACTTACATGTCAGTCTCTACCTCAAACTTTGCATCTAGGGAAACTGACCTAAGACTTCCCCTTCTGAAATGGAAAAACCAGACCCAAAGGATTATAGCGGACTGCTCACAGTACCGAGCTATAGCTGGAGGAATCAGAACTTGATCCAAAGTATATATGCTCAATCCCAAACCTCTGATGGGACTGACTTCTAAGAAGTCACGGTTAAGAACCATACTGTACAGGATACACCCAAGGACTAAATAATATTCATGCATAAAAGAGCCTTATAGTAATAAAAAGGCATAAAAGAGTCAAAATATCCCCTACAGACGTGAGGTCGAGGCTGATGGCAGACTGTTTTGACCATTCACTAAAGCCTGTTCTCTCTTCGCTGGGCACACAGCTGTGCTGGACTTCCCAGCTTCCATAACACTGTATGTGGCTAGGTCACTAGTCCTGGCCAAGAAATTTGGGAGGAGGTGATATTGAGCATTTATGGACATTGATTTTGGGGAGAAAATCATTAAGACTTTCTTTCTCCTTCCCCTGGTGTTATGAGATAATCTCAGGGCCTGACAGGCAGTTCCCAAAGTGGATCCCAAGGCACCCTGCCAGGTCAACACAGCAAACTCACAGTTGTGGCATTTAAATTTTAATTTAAAAATATTTGTTCTTATTTTTATTTGTGTGTGTGTGTGTCCCACAAGCATATGTTCCATGCAGGTGTCCACACAGGCCAGAAGAGGGTGCCATTGTGAGCTACCTGATGTGGGTGCTGGGAACCGCACTCAGGTTCTCTAGAAGGTGTTCTAAACCAGTGAACCATCTCTCCAGACCCTAAAAGTCCTTAAGGACACAGAGCAGCATCTGTCAGGACCGTATATTAGCTCAAGGTCATCCAAGGTTCCACACCCATCACCATATTTTTATGATGTCATAGCTTTACAAAGATGATGTCTGATGGTTGCTATGGTTACAAACAAGTATACTAGCTTCTGTGTTCTTACATATTCTGTATTTGTGAACTCACTCACACAGTACAAATAATCTGTAACTTCAAAGCCAATACTTGAAGTCATGTCATTCATAAGCAGATATGCAGAATGGTAAAAATAAATATGACTCAACCAACATTCCCATTCCTAGCCAGGAAGGAGCCATCTAAGCCTGAGCCTTCTCATTTTAGATCTCATACTTTTTTTATGGTTTTTGGAGACACGGCATCTCTGTGTAGCTTTGAAGCCTTTCCTGGAACTCACTCTGTAGCCTAGGCTGGCTGCGAACCCACAGAGATCCATCTGCCTCTGCCTCCCGAGTGCTGGCGTGCACCACCATCACCCAGCTTAAATCTCATACTTTATTCAAAGGTCCTTTTCAGGATCTACTTAGTGTCCACAATTTTACATCTTTTCATTTCCTTTCGTTTCTGTCTAACATAGTCCCTAAGCACAGAGCTAAAGAGCTGCTCAAAGAAAGCTGTACTGTGTCTCACACAGAAGCTACATGTGTGTTTGGATAAGCTTTCTCAGGCATGAATTACAGTATGAGCTATTAGCTCAATTCATAAATCAACAACACCTATTAAGTAAGATGCCTTTACACAGAAGTGCACATGGAACTAGGTTACCATTGATCAACTGAAAAAATTGTTGGGGTCAGAGGATGGGGAGGGGTGCTGTGAAATGCTATCTTCTGGACACGACCACGGCCATTGCACTCACGAAGTACTGCCTCCATGGTCACCTGCCCAAGGCCTATGCAATGAGACTGTCGTTCCATCATGGATGAAGACAGGTTCAGGAAGCTTTGTCCTTCCCTGGTGAGCTGCTCATAGTTAATGGCTGCTGAAGAAAGGGAGATTCTTTTTTCTTCAGTGATGTAGCCCCTGATAAGTTGCTCGTGTGCCAATAAATAACCCCCCACCCATGCTCATGTAGGCACCCCTTATTCAATTCAGTGGGTCACACAAAGATGATATGAAATAGGGGGACTTGTAGGGGAAAAGCATGGATTCAGAGGAATCCATGAGTGGGGAATAAGGGAGAGTTACGGGCGTCCAAATACATTATATGCATATATGGAATTGTCAAAGAATAAATAATTTTTAAGGTCACCAAATACTCAAAGGAACTTCACCTTGGATTTCCACTAGGAAGAGTGTCTCTAGCTCACTAGTTCAGTGTTGGCAGTGACCTTGAAGGACATCTCTACTACAAATAAGAATCTCCTGAAGATCTTGAAGATCTGCTTAAGCACTGATTGAACAAAGCAAATGCTCAGCAACTCCTCACACATGCTTATCTAAAAACAGTGCTGCCTTACCACTGGCTGTTACGAAAAGAACAGTGAGCAACATTTCGAGAACCAGAAGTGAATGGAAGCCTGTGAGCTACTGCCCTGGAGGATGGCAGAACCACATACTAAAAGCCACCTGGGTCATGAATTGCCACATGGAGAAGAGCTGCTCACCAGACAAGAACACCTGCCTTGGACCGTCATGTTGCAAGAAATAAATGTCAATGTCTTTGAGATATTCCACACCTCAGGCTTTTGTTCTACAGTGCTATAGTCCACCCAAAACGGTGTACGTAAACTCTTAACCTTGCAAATGTTGCTCACGTTGTCTTACATGTATAAAACACAAATTAGGCATACATGAGTCTAAGAAAATATGACATTCGAGGTAACTGGACACATTAACTAACAAAAAACAGCACTTTCACCTGCGCACAGGTAGTAGGGGAAAATGAACAAAACATAGGCATAGTCCCTGGTTTTCCCTTTTACTGACAATGGAAAGACATACTCAAGTGCAATGGATTTTCAGCGAGGAGTCAAATTATGATGTAGAAATTCATCCACATTGAAAAATTCCAATTTGGAAGGAGGATCATTAAGACAAATTTTACAAGGCTTAGGAAGTAAACAACTCCCAAGTCTCAGGAAGTCCCTAAAACAAGGTTCCTACAGCTCGGCAGAGTCCTCCTGCTATGGAAAGGAACCCAGAAACCTGTTGAGCTGCCTATAAGTTGTGTGTAGGAACAGCAAGGAGGAAGGCTTTGTGCGTCATCGCCTAAGCAGGGTGGGCTTTTCACGGATGAAACTGTCTTTGAATCGTCACGCTCCATAGGTAAACCTTCACTCATACTCCAGTAAGTAACCTCAATGAACTCGACACTTCACCAAATCCAACTTGGGTGGAGCCATTCTTATCTGGTGATGGTGCCCGACCTGGAACAAGTAGACATTTTCTCACACCTTACCAGCAGAAGGGACACAACACAGGATAGATAAATGCCAAACACAAAGCACTGCAATGCTGGGACTCCACATGTGTCGTGTTCCTGAACATGCAAAACTAATCTATGGCCACGGGAATCAGAACACTGGACTCCTCTGGGGATGGCGACTGACAAAGGACACACGGGGATGTGGGGATTCGGGAAATGATCTTCAGCTTATGAAGGAGTTTGTCAAATGGGGAAAGCATCTGTCAAAATTTATTAATTGCACACTTATGATATGTGTATTTCACTGTATATAAATTATACTGATTCATACAAATTCTAGGCTAAAGATTTGGCAGTTGATGGTTTCAGAAGGCAATTATAAGCAAGCTGAGTGGTTTTATCCCCAGAGGACTCAGCACTGGGTGCTTTATATAAAGCTAATTTTGGCAGCCATCTTCCTGAACTTTTCTAAAGAAAAACACCCCACCCCACCCCCGCAATCACACTGTTATTAAGCACTCCAAAATAACAAAGCAAACATACGCCATTCTGTTCAAAGAAGAGGTAAATGATGGAAGGGTCTTCAACGGGCCTATGATTGGGGCCTCCCCTTCAATTCTGTAGGTATCCTGAGAAACACTCAAAAACTGGGGACAGGATTCAGAGATTATGGGTTGCTAACCACAGATTCAAAGTGGGGCAACTGAGTTTAAGTCCCACAGTACAAAGCACAGTACAAACCCAAATGTGAGGTGGTGGCATGGCCTGGAGGTATGCAAGACAGTGACTGCCTTAGAACCTTGCTGGTAAACTAAGCAAGTCAAACAAGCTTGGAGAAAATAGCATATGGTAGCTAGCCTTCAGCCATAGCACCCAGCTCAGGGAGCAGGGATAGAGCTGGCAGAAAATAGGAACACAGCCTTGTTTAAAGGAGACAACCACTACTCAACTCTAGCCCAGCAAGGCCGGATCTTCAGAGAGAGGGGATGCTGTTTTGTTTTGTTTTGCTGTTGTTGGTATTGTTTTGTTTTGTTTGTTTTTCCTTCTCAGGTTTTTCAAGAGAAGCCAAAACTCTGAACTTTATAATGATACCTCTCAGTTTTTGCAGGCTGGAAGTTAACTCAATTTTAAAAATACACCAGATACCTCAAATCCACCCTTTCTAAGCCACAAATTTGCAATTTGGGGGTTAAAACTATTGCAAATGCACCTGAGCTCCTGGCTTTAAATTAAATGAGGCATGACTACAGCTCCTCTGTGCCCTGGATCCATCCAGGGTTCTAAGCTGTTTGCTCTGGGAGTCAGGGGAATTTACTAGCTCCTTCCTTCAGTTTCTTAGGAGTTATGCAACCAGCCTTGCTGAGACCAGCCCAAGTACAACTCCAAAGCCCTGGGATCAAGGTTGGTGCTTTCTGCGTGTCTGGTCACACCTTAGCTGTGTGATGCACAGTGGCCACCACTAGGAAGCAGGAGGTGCAGGAAAGCAGCTCATAGCCCCCACCATGCTCAGCACTGGCACCATTTACATAGATACATAAGATAAAGGCACCCAATTAAAATTCTTGCTAGGTCATCTGAGGCCTGGTTTTTCTTTGTAAATGAGTAAACAGAAATGAAGGCAAGCATGTTTTGATCTTCTACCTCTTAGATCCATCTGATGGCTTTGAGATACCCTCCACAGCTTGGCAGGTCTAATGAGAGAAGGCAGAACTGCAGCAAGCAGAGCTGTCAGAGAGCCCAGGGAGATCGAAAACCAAGCCTATCACTTCTGTGGGTTTGGATGCTGGATGGGTGCTCAACAGACACTCGGTTTAGAGTTGAGGCATCCCCACTTACACCAGTGCCTCTCTAGTGTGATCCACCATACCCCCCCATAGAAGCACCAAACTACTCCTTAAAATTTAAATGTCTAGTCCTACCAGATGCTTATTAGGTAAGGGGCCTTGATGAGAGACTGCAAATGCTCCATCTTCTTCTCCACTCAACCCTGAAATATGTAATCTCTTCTAGAGGAGCTATAAACACACACGCGTGAACTGCACTTCTAAAAAATCTGAGATGAGGAAAATGGAGAAATGGCTCAGCTGTTAAGTGTGCTTCCTGCTCTACCTGAGGGCTGAAGTTCAGTTTCCCAGTACCCATATCAGATAGCTCACAACTGTCACTCCAGGTGAGCAGACACCCTCTGTGTCTAGACTGTGTGGGCACCTGCATGCATGTGTGAATACACACATATACACATAAACGAAGAAAAAAAATAAATCCAAGATGGAGCTGGGAATAATGATACACGCCTGCAATCCCAAGCACTTGGAAGGCTGTGGTGAGAAGACTATGAGTCTGAAGCCAGCCTAAGTTAAATAGAGAGACCTTGTTTGACAACAACGAAAACGGCCAAAAGATCCAAGATGGGAACAAGAACTAGGTTATTGTAGCCTTTACTGCTGTGCTATGTTATATTGTGAGCTATGCTATAGTGTGTGCTATGTTATAGTGTGTGCTATGTTATAGTGTGTGCTATGTTATAGTGTGTGCTGTGTTATAGTGTGTGCTATGTTATAGTGTGTGCTATAGTGTGTGCTATAGTGTGTGCTATGTTATAGTGTGTGCTATAGTGTGTGCTATGCTATAGTGTGAGCTATGTTATAGTGTGTGCTATAGTGTGTGCTATAGTGTGTGCTATA
>CABHPR010131614.1:16479-52798 GCA_902168415.1 Peromyscus melanophrys
ACTGTCCTGAGCACTGGAGGGTGATCAGCAGCTGTGGGGACTGTCCTGAGCACTGGAGGGTTTTCAGTACCAACCTCAATCTCTCTTGTCAGACCTCCTACTCAGCCCCAGTTACCATAACCAAAATAGTCTTTAGACACTGCCATCTGCTCCTTGTCTTGGGTAAAACCTGACTCAAGTGTCATTGACCCAAGATTAAAAACTTCCAAATCACCAAAACGCCCAAGCATAGCAAAAGGAACAGTCTGTGATCTGCTAACGTGGTGGACGATTATAGATTTGTTGAACGTGTTGCTCTTAAGGAATATTTAATGACATGGAAACCTAATCATAATAAAAACAATAATTTTGTTTTTTAATTAAAACAATTTAAATAGACATATATTCTTAGAAAAGTAAATGCCCCCCAAAAAGAAGTCAAATTAATGTCCACTCTAATTACCTCAAGAGAGTAGGGTAAAAGGCAGGTTTCATTTCCATTTTTCAAAACATCCAGTGGTTCTGTACGCTCAAAGAAGTGATTCCAGTCTAGAAGTCTGGCTTTAAACTCTAGCGGTGATGATGTCTAGTTCTTATAGCCTTTAACCTCCGATTCACTGGGACTTCACCCACCGAACAAGGTGAGTTGGTGGCCATCACAGCAAAAGACAAGAAGAGGATGGTACATGCTTGCCGAGGTGCCTGACAGATTTTAGCATCCAGAAGAAGGTCAGTTCTCATTGGTTGGCATCCCTTTTCCAATAATGTTTTGTTACTTACAACTAAAAACACGCAGAAGAGCAAGCCAGGAGCTTCTCCCTCATCTCTGGGGAGAGACTGTCTGACACAGAGTGATTGCTGAGTTGGGGAGTTTGGCACTGAGCAGAACTCAGTGAGGATAAAAAGAGATGAAAAATCCACCTGGCGAAAGAGGCCAACCTGTGTGAAAATATTATTTTGACTGGACAGGTTCGTGAACAAACTTCAAATCAAGATTATTGATGTGTCAACTGTGATGAAAACTTTCACTGCCTCATAGCACACACTTCTGAAACATCACCTTCTGAAGAAGCACCAGGACTAACTAACCTGGAGATGCTTCCGTGTGAGTGGCCATCCATTCGCACTCAGGGTTGGATGACCGACCACAAGTCCAAATCCACTGGAGAAGAACCTATGAGTTGCATGGGTGCAGCCCTTGTCATGCAGCATGGGAAGAGAGACGGCCTCAAGATCTTGCTGTCTTGTGCTGTGAGTTTGTTTTCCTACCTGCATCTCTCATCCTGATATGTTTACAGACAGAACTGTGTTCAGGGACAGCAACAATAGGTAATGCCCCCTGAAGAGGAATCCTGGCTGCACTGCTCAGTAACTACTAGAGACCAAGTTGATGACTTTCATGGACTGATACCTTCCTGTCTGTGTCTACAGGAGGCGGACAATGTCCCTACTATGTGTAAAGTGTTTCAGATGATACCTGGAGCTTCTGGGAAGTAATGAATAAATGGCATTTCTAATCAGCTGGTCAAAAGTTAATCCAATTACAGACTTAGAATAAAGTGGAATTAGTCCTTCTAGATCATTATTTTAAAAAAAGATTTATTTAGCCAGGCTATGGTAGCACACACCTTTAATGCCAGCACCTGGGAGGCAGAGGAAGAACTGTGAGTTCAAGGCCAGCCTGGTCTACAAAGTGAGTTCTAGGACAGCCAGGACTGTTACACTGAGAAACTCTGTCTCAAAAATCAGAAAAAAAAAGAAAGAAAAAGAAAAAAACAAATTCATTTTGTTATTTATTTATGTGTATGTGATTGTCTATGTGTGGTATGTACATATGTATGGGAATGCCTACAGAGGCCAGAAGAAGGTGTCAGATCCCTCCAGCTGGAATTACAGGCAGCTGTAAGCCACCTCACATGAGTACTGGGAACTTAACTCCAGTCCTCTGCAAAAGCAGCAAGTACTATTAAGCACCAAGCCATCTGTCCAGCCCCAGGAGTTTGTACATGGTATAGATTAATGGACAAGTACACAAAGGTTGACTGAGAACCTTTCAGTACTATTAAGAATTCTCAGGGGCCTCTGGTCTCAGCATAATGCTTTTAATCACAGTTCTTTCTTCACTTTAGAAATTATCCACCTGGTCCAGGGCCTAAGAGATGCTTAGAAGACCAAGATGATAAAACACAATCCTGGGCCTCAACTTTAAGGCTGATATGAAGACTGGTACATTTCATTTGAGTATGATGCTATTGAGTAAGAGGAAGGAGAGTGTTCATAGCTATGCGCTCAGGCCTTGGAGCAAAATGAACTGGATTTAACCCCAGACCATGCAAGCCAGATGAACCTGGGCAGGCTCCTTTGCCATGCTAAGCTGAAGTCTTTCTACCTGTAAACTGGGAATAGTGTACAGCTTTTCCCTCATAGAGCTGGGGGCAGTAAATAAGGAAATCCTTAGGACCGCGGGCCTGACATGCAGTTAGGGTTTAGTAGCTGTCGAGAGTTGAAGAGAAGGCTCAGTTGGTAAAGTGCTTGCTGTCCAAGCATGAGGACTTGAGTTCATGTCTCAGGTTAAAAAAATAAAATAAAAATCCTGAGCAGCAGCATGTGTATGTAATCCCAGTGCTGAGGAGGAACAGATAGAGGATCCCTTGAGCCTGCTGGCCAGCCAGGCTATCTGAGTCAGTAAGGTCAGCGAGCTTCAGATTCAGTGAAAGATCCTGCCTCAAAAATAACCAGGAAGGTGTGGTGGTTTGAAAAACCTGGCCCCCATGGGCCCATAGGGAATGGCATTATTAGGAAGTGTGACTTGTTAGAGTAGGTGCGGCTTTGTTGGGGGAAGTGTGGCTCATTCTCTTCCTGCTGTCTATGGATCTGGATGTAGAACTCTCAGCTCCTTCTCCAACACCATGTCTGCTGCATGCTGCCATGCTCCCACCATGCTGACCATGGACTAACCCTCTGAACTGTAAGCCAGAACCAATTAAATGTTGATGTGGTCATGGTGTATGTTCACAGAAATAGAAACCCTAAGACAGAAGGCAATAGACAAAGACTCCCAGCATCCACCTCTGGCCTCTACAGACACATGCATGTGTGTACACATACGTATGTATGCACGCACATGAATATATATGCAGGTACTTACACATAACAAAAACTAAAAATCAGATATATAGATGTTGGAAAGACAATCTAATTCTCTGAACTGGAAAAAGAGTCAAACCTCCCAAAGAGAAGATTCATCCAGAATCGAGACTGAGAACTTTGGACTACTGAAGTCACCTCACCTGGATTCTCCATCAACATCAACAGGCAGATCCACAGCACGTTTGCTGTGCATTTCCACTGTATTAACACATTCTCTCCCTCTTTTTCTCTCTCCCTATAGGAACAAGGAAGGGAAGAAGAAGAAAAGGACATGGAAAGGGAGGAAAAGGAGCAGTGAAGAAAGATAGAGGAAAGGAAAGAAGGAATGAGGGAGAGGAAGAGAGAACAGGGGTCTCCAAGCATGATCAGGGTCTTGAACCCCTCACTCTTGCCTGGCCCCTCCTGACAGTAGATGAGAGAAAGCCATTTCTCTGTGACAGTTCCACCTGATCATCTGCTTGTCCAGGACCTTGGGTCATCCCAGGCACCTCTCAAGCTGAAAAGACTCCTGGTGACCTCCAACAGAAACCAGAACATTTGGGCAGACAGACTTATTTGTGGCTTTTGTAGACTAAGGGACAGGCTGTGCTATCTGGGAGAAAATCACTAAACCATGAACTGAGACTGGCCAGACTGCCATTCCCAACTCCACATACATAAATCCACAGGTACACACAAATACACATATGTCACACTTCTCTATGACCCTGCATGTGGTTATGCACAAAAACATACATGCACTACACTTTTTTATGACCATGGTTACTTGAAATAATGATAGGCAAATACTGAGCAACCTAAATAATGGAGATGCCTGCACACAAGAGTTAAACATGATCACAGCTTTAGAGAAGAGTCTGGAAGTTAATTTTAAAACCATGGAATGTTTAGAGACCGCAGGTGGAGGCCCTGGGTAGCAGGTGCAAATTTTGGGCATCTGGCTATTTTCTGATTACAAGTACTCAATTTTTTTCATTAAAGTGTGGGCATATTCATGCACCCCAGCCATGTTAGATCAGGTTTCCTAGAGAGAAACTAAAATGAAGATTTGGATGTCGGTGGCTTATTTTTAAAAAATTCGCATGGCAAGCAAGAGATAGCAAGAGGCAGAGGACACAGTAGAGAAGGAAGAAAGGCCAGCAAGGCTGGGACTTCAAGCAAGTCCTCAGATGATAGGCTCAGTCTCATCTAACAACGGGCTCCAGAGAGCAAGGTAACTTATTGTTGATCTGATCTCAGGTGACAAAGTCAAGTTTGCATCCTTCTGCACCTGGTAATCACCAATCAAAGGCTGTCTGGAAGCAGCGTACAAACTTTCAGGCATTTTCAGCTCCCCCCATGTGTGTATGTGTGTGCATGTAAGTGCACATCTGTGTGTGCATGCAAATGAGTATGTATGAAGAGCAAAGGACCATCTCAGGTGTCATCCCTCAGGCACCATTCACCATTAGTTTTTTTGAGACAGGATCTTTCACTGACCTGGTGCTCATCAAGAAAGTAGGCAAGATTGGCTGGGTCCCATCTACCTCCCCAGCACTAGCATTATAAGCACACACCACAAGGCCCAGCTTTTTTTTTTTCTTTAAGCAGGTTCTGGACATGGGTTGTGGAGCTGGAATTCATATCCTCATGCTTTCAAAGCAAGCACTTTACTGGCTGAGCTCCCTTCCCAGCCCCTTCTAGTTCTCGTCGTTCAAGAAAAGCTGCTCCCGTGGCCTGAGAATGCACTGCAGAAGCACAACTTGAACTGGCTATTGGAAGTCAAAGCTCCAGAAAACTTAGGATTGGAAACTGCTAAAATGATTAAAAAAAAAAAAAAAAGCACAAGAAGGCTTGACAAGAGCCAGCACTGTCTACCGCACCAGACAAGAATCAACGCAAACCTCCCGCTGGTGGAGACTATGGCAGCCAGAGCCGCAGCCCTCTCAGCACAGGCACTGCCCAGATGCTCAGCATTTCTCCAAGGAGATAATGCATTTTGGAAACCCTCTGAGCCTCTGGCTCACTCCTTTCAATGTCGAATTGTAATAAAAATTTAAATGTACAGAGTGCCTACCATATATCAGAGAGCATGCATACAGTTTGTCCAACCTCACAGCACCTTTTCAAGGTGCTCAGAATCACCCCATTTTATAGATGCACAGAGATCCAGCAAGTTTAAGAAATCTAAGGAAATCTTCCCAGAGTGAAGCAACTAAGAAATTCCAATAACCCTCAAGTCTGCAGACTCCAGAGTGCGGTTCTTTCCAGCACTCATCTCATCTTATGACTGACTGATCTGTGTATGTGCATGTGTGCACATGTTGTGCAGGTGCATGTGAGGGATGTACACCTGTGTGTGTGCATGTGTAGTTTACAGAGGATAACCTCAAAGGTCATTTCTCAGGGGCCACATACCTTCTTTTTATCTTGAGTCATGGTCTTTCACCAGCTTGAACTGACCCAGTAGCCTAGGCTGGGCTGGTCAGTGAGCCCCAGAGATCTGCCTGCCTCTGACTCAACAGTCCCGGGCTTGCAAGCACATGCCATCATGCCCAGTCCATTCCACATGTGCTCTGGGGATTGAACTGAAGTCCTCACACTTGCAAGGCAAGCATTTTACCAACTGAGCTATCTTCCTTGTCCTAGTAAATTACTGTTTAATTGACAAACACAAGTGGTATATATGTATGGAGCACAATATGTTTTGATGTATGTGTAGAAAACAATAGCGCATCTTTGATACAAATATGAGCCAGAAAACAATCATTAGGTAGAATCACTACAATTCATGTCATTCAGGAGGCAGTCCAAGAGAGTCAGAGAGTGATGGAGGAAGGGAAGGGAAGAGGACCCAGCCAAGCAAGGAACAATTTTAGGGCAAGTCTCGGCCTCAGCTTGGTTCCTTATAGAGCTCTTGAACACACACTGTGCTGTAGAGTTTATGGAGAGGCAAGAGAACTAGACTGTCATATCCCCATAGTAGTTAAGTGCCCTGGCTTGGTTCTGACTACCCAGGGAGATCCCTGAACAGAGTTTCTTAGGGAGATACGAACAAATGTCTACTCACCCCAGACAGCACCTGCAATGGAACAACAACAAAAAGATCCCCCAGTTGAGCTTGGTGAACCAACTAGCTTATTGGTGTTCCTTCTAGGAGCGTGGCCGACTGAAAAGTAGCTATGCCACTGAAAAGCCCTCCCTACCATGGGTGATGGCTCACCAAAGCCGAATCCCTGGAGCTCTTTGCACAGCATTCAAGCAGCTTTTCCATAAATCTTGTAAGTTTTAGGAGCATCCTCAACCTTGGAAGTTTGCTTCACTTCTTAATTTTCATGAACCTTTCTCATAAAACATCAGTTCAGAAGGAATCTCTGCCCAATAGACTCAGGAGAAAAGTCAGAGGCAAAGCCCAAAGAAGTCTTTCAAAGAAATCATAGGCAATCCAGATAAACCATGTACACAGTCCACCCAGGCACCTGTTATGCCTATCAAAGAGCAGAGCATTTTCTCAAACTCCAGTCTTTAATCCTGCAGAACCAATTTCCCTCCTATCTAGGTGAATATATATATATATCTTTTTCTGATGTTCTGAAGATTATCTCTAGGACCATTTACAGAAGTCAATTACTTAAATATGGCTTTAATCTAAGGAAAGTATCCAATTTCCCACCTCTAGAGAGAAGTGCATAATCGAGTAAATTGTCTATGAAACTCCAGCTTTATTCACAAACACACACACACACACACACACACACCAATAAATAAGAGGGAGTTTGACTGTTCTCCCAACTTCAGAAAATTGAGCTCATATTTTGGGGAGAAGATAAAAGGCAGCTGAGGTTTAATGTAAGGTCCTCTATAAGAAGCATGACTGAAAACGTTACAGGGGCTTCGGATTTTACCACTGCATATTCTGAATTTGTCTTTCATTTCCTCCTGCTGCACAGTACCTCTGCTCATTTCCTTGATGCTAAAGATGCTAAACCGAGGAAGCTTAAAGAGATGGAAATTTCTGTGCTGACAAGGGATTGACCAGGGAGAATCGGTTAGAAGGCCAGGGACCTCAGGCTGGAGAAGCCAGGATGAATGTCAAATGCCATGTGAGGAACCCCACATGGAATAGAACTCTTGAATCTATGTTAATTATCAGATGTTTAAATAAAAAGTACATCAGCAGCAAGTAGAGTAGGAAACCATATAGAGGACATGAACAGGAGTCAATGGCTACAGCCAAGGAGCATGAATTACCTAAATAAGGCACCACTTGGTTATAAGAAAAAGATGAGACAAACAGCTCCAGATCAAGGGAATTCTTATCAGAAGAATTTAATGTAGAAAACAGAGTTTAAAAATCAACAGCTAGGGAGCTAAGGACTCAAGTCAGTCTCTACAATTCGTTCCACATGCAGCATATTGTTTACTGAGGGCTCTGTTGTGTACTAGAAACTATGCTATATACATGAGAATCCTAAAATACAAACCTGTCCATTCTTCAGGGCCAAAAGCCAAAGTTCTAGGAAATTAAGGAAATTTCCAAGCTTACACAGCAAGCAAGTCAGAGTTAGGATTCAGTGTGTCATCCAAAGTCCCAACCCCTTGCACTGTCCACATAAGCTGTCTGAACCGCTCTGCTCCCTGCTCCCATATGTCTGCCTGTCTGTCTGTCTGAAAGTCTCTGTGGGTTGCCTTTTTCCTGCCTCAGTAGCTTGCAGAATGGCAAAATAACCTCCCCAAATCTGCTTCTAAATAATACCCAAAGGACAGTATCCCCAGGAGACTTGAGCCCACCACTATCCATCATTGCATTCAGTAGCACCAGGCCACCTGCCAAGAATACCAGTGTCTTTTGGTTCAAAATTGCTATTAAATTTTATTTAACAGGGAGAGAGTACATACCATGGTGCCTATGTGGAAGACAGAGGACAACTTTCTGAAGTTGGCTCTCCTTCCATCATGTAAGGAGTTAGGACTGAACTCAGGTAGTCAGACTTGGCTGTAAGTTCCTTTGCCAGCTAAGCCATCTCATCAATCCTTGGTTCAAAGTCTTAAAGAGACAGACTGCCTTTTCACCCCTTCTTCTGTGATAATGGGGTAGCTAGAATATAGGGTAGGAATAATGTGACTGTGAAATGGGTGTGTGAGGATAGAGAAGAGTTAGGTGCCTATATTAGCCTCATCTCTGCATGCATATCATACCTTCTCAGGTGCCAGGTGATCCACTGGGGAAGGAGTGATTACACCACCCTCAAGAGTTCAAACTGCCCAATATACACTTGGGGACGCCATCACACCCAGCAGGATGAGTGCTGTTATCAAGGTAAGATAACGAAAACCACTCCCAGCTTGCAGAAGTGGGCACCTGGTCTAGCCTCGAAAGTTAAAAGAGACAGCCTAAACACAGTGCTATGGGAACCGAGTCTGACAGAGAAGCATCCATGTGCAGAAGAGTCCAGTGCATGCCTCACTGAGGAACTCTAGGACACTGGATAAAAACAGAAGGTAAAGGCTGCAAAAGAGAATGCCAGAAAACAAGACTTAAAAGGTAGGCCAGAGCCAGGCTATAAGCAACAATCTGTGCTCAGAAAAGGAACATGTGGTTTCTTGAGTGGCAATACAATCCAATGTGCTGCTGCCCAACAGAACTTTCCATGGTGATGGAAATGTTCTAATCTGCACTGTCCAACATGGCAGCCATGAACTAAATACTTAGCATTTGTCTGGTGTGACTCAGGAGTTGAATCTTTAATTTTATCTAATTTAATCAATATCAATTTAAATTGTTACACGAGGTAGTTGGCTGCCAAGTTGGACAGCTGAATCCGATAGTTGTCAACCCTAGAAGCAGACGTGATACCGGTCCCAACACCAACTGGTCTTGTGGTTCTGAGTAAGCCCTTCAATGGTTCCCAGTCAACCTATCCATGGGCATCTCTGGCCTATGTAAGCACTCCACAAGCTTCCATAGCTCAGCAGTAGATGGAAGCGTTGAGAGCTGGGCTGCAGAGGAGGGATCTGCTACCTTCTTTTGAGAAAGAATATTTACTCAAGCTGCAGGAACAAAGTAACACAGTGATGGAGGTTTGCTTCCTCACAATTCCTGAGGCTCAGAAGCCCCAGGTGAGGTGCCACAGGTTGACTTTGTCTCACTTCTCTTCTCTATTATCTCTCCTCTGTATTATCTGTATTATGTGGATTAGATAAGGGTGCTAACCACACAGTATAAGAGCGATTGACTTCACGTCACTTAAATGGCCTCCTTAAAGACCCTTTCTCCGAATGAAGCCGCAGGGTGAGGTAAAGGGGTTTAGGAGTGCAAACATGAGTTTGAGGAGACAGGGCACAATTCTACAACAAAGACCCAGCAAGTTGAAGATCAGGATTTCTAATTCTAATTCTGAGCAAGATACTGAGCTCTAACTGTGGTTCTGGCGCCTCCCACCACTGCTGCCTCCATCACAGAACCCGGGAACACAGTGGCTAGATAAATGAAAACGGAGCAGACACATCTGGAGAATGAACTGGTCAGCTGGAGGACACCTTGCAGAAACAAACCATGACTGACCTTTGGGGAAACAAGGCTGATAAGAGATTTCTAGGGCATCTGGAGAATCCTGACCATGAAACCAGAGGCAGGTTACAGGCAGAGTCCTTGCTGCTGACCCGCCATCACTCTAAAAAAAGCAGCGCTGTCCCCACAGCTAGACTCAGCTCTCCTGCCAGCGATAAATCAGCTGATAGAGACTCTTGGGTAGGATGGGACAGCCAGTGTGGGAGCTCTGCCTCCCTGTACTCACTCCTTTCCTGCCCTAAAGTCATTAGAACTGACTGACAAGTCAGACCTTAACCATCTACACTGACCATCACAGAAGTCTAATACCTCCATGACAAAATGAGATCTCAGGCAAAATTAGCTCACAGCCCCCAAAAAAGCTATTTGAAGAGTCAACCTTTCCAAGAGAAACAAGACAATGAATGACAGAGTCCAACAAAAGTAAAAACATTAGATCAGGTGGGCTTAAAACATAGAATTATTCTTCTACCAAAGATTTTTAAAGCAATGATTGAACAATATAAAATAAGAAAAATTTCAAAGAAGCAAGTTTAAGCATCCAGAAATGAAAATGTAACATAAAGATCACAAGGAATGGATAACTGAATTCAGAATACAGAGAGCTGAAGAATGAGTTGGTCAATGGGAAGGTGAAATTGAGGAAATCCTCCAGAAGGAAGAAGTGACAAGACAGAGAAAATGAAAAGCTGAGTGATACACAAGAAAGACAACCATAGATTCCCAGAAAAGGAGTGAAAATCAGAAGGGATGAGGACCTTAAATAAGTAGATAAAATTTTTCTCCAACTTATTTTCAAGTCCCAAAGACTAGAAATTAGGAAAAATACACATCTAGAGGAATTGGAGTAAAAGCAAAACGTTTATCAAAAATGAGAAAGAACTATAAGCTTCGAGGGAGAAAAAGCAGATCAAGTTTTTGTTGTTGTTGTTTTAATGGAAAGTCAGATTGACCCTAGAATATTCCATCAGCAACAATTTTAAATTCTAGGGAATTTTTTAAGTAGGGCAAAAATATTATCTCTAATTTAAGCTGTCATTCAAATATGAAACTATGATAAAATATTTTCAGATGTAGAATATCTCAGATATTTGTCATAGAAAATTTCAAATTAAAACACTCTTCGAGGGCTGAGGAGATGGCTCAGTGGGCAAGCATACTTGCTACCCCAGCAAGAGGACCAGAGTTCAAATCTCCTGTCATCGTGTAGAAGCCAGGGTACCTGCACGTCTGCCAGTAGCCCCAGTGTCATGGAGAGTGGAGACAGGAGGATCTCCGGGTTTTCTGGCTGCCAGCCTAACTCCAGATTCAATGAGAGACTCTATCTCAGGCAATAAGGCTGAGAGTAACATAGCCGGCTGCCAAATATTCTCTTCTAGCCTCCACATTAACACAGGTACATGTACACACACAGACACACACACACACTTTTGGATATTATCTAAATCAAAAGAAAGACACCTGCAAGGAATTATTCTAAGTGTGTAGATTAAAGGAATCAAATGCCTTGGTAAAATTTGATGCTATTTTTAAAGAATAATAACCAAGGCCAAGCAAAAAAGAGAAATTACACTTGTAAAACCACGGCATTTTTGTTGTTGTTTTTAAAACACATTTTTACTATGCTGAGGATCAAACCCAGGACTCTTGTACATGCTAAGCTGTGCATGCTAAGCAAGTTCTCTACCACTCAGCTCCATCCTAAGCCCAGACACATAGTTTATAGACTCTACTCAGATTTCCCGAACCAGCAGCATCAGTACTGCTTCAGCTTGGAAAGCATGTACCCACAGCGTTTTGGGATATAAAGCATGCACCCACAGCATGCTGGAACAGAAAGCATGCACCCAGCACATGCTGGAATGGATGATGTGGTCTTATGAGATACCCTAGACAATGTGTATTGAAAATCAAAAACTGTTGGTCTACACAATGGTGTAATGGATGAGACAGTGGAGAGGGGAAACAAAGGGATGGGGGGGCACACTAAGTTCTTACCTCACCAGAAGGGAGATGGGAACCTTCATTTTTAAAAAAGAAACGAAGGATTAAAAGCAATAAATGAGACATATTGAGGTCAGCCTGGTCTACAGAGCGAGATCCAGGACATGCACCAAAACTACCCAGAGAAACCCTGTCTCAAAAAAAAAAAAAAACAACAAACGAGACATACTGAAATAAATTAAGATGGATATCTTGCAGTCAAAATAAATGAAGTATAGCAACAGCCATTACAGATGAATTTTAGTAAACGAGAGAAAAAGACATGGAAGTCCAAAAGATACTGTGCAGCAGGGCACACATTTCAAAGAGCAAAAAGCAACCAAAATAAAAATACAGATATCCAGCTGCAGCTGAAGGACATGGACCAATGATTGCTGACGATGAGCCGTATGCGAGATGACTGACAGTGTTCACGTTTGGGCTTTTGATTCATTGCATGCGACTCTAAGTACTAAACACAATTAATTAGACAAAAGTAAGTCTTACATGCAATAAGGGAGTGAGACTTCAACAATTATGAACCATTCAATTTTATGGGCCTATGATGCAAAATTAAATTTAAAAAATCCAGCTCCTGTAAGGGTGTCTTGAGTATCACAGGCACTGCAAAATCTTATGGAACAGACAGCGAATTACTTTGACAAAAGTTTGAAAGATTGAACACGGAACAATCAGGCAAAGAGGGTGTGCCAGGAACCTAGACATGACTTGATAAAGAAGAAAGTCACTGCAACAGGAAAGGGGAGGGTGGCATCTGGAAATTTAACACAGATTAGATGTGTAGACGCAGCAAAATTGGTCATCAGGTTCCAGCATTTCCCAGAGTGGGAAGCAACCTGTGATTCAGAGACCCTGTCTCTTATGGTTTGTTCCCCACATCTTCTCATGCAAACTTTGCAATATACAGAAAGAATTGAATGCTGAGCATGTAAGCACTCAGCTCCTGGAGTCTACCGTTAATTCTGGGTGCAAACACATATACCCAACCCTCTAGTCATTCCATTAGACACTCCTCATTCTGGTTTGGTTTTATTTTTTGTATATAAGAAAGAGATTCTCTTATACTGTAATGGGAAGAAAAAAATTAAAAGAAAATGTCTCACTTCCCTAGATATGTGGTTTTAAGAAAAACCAAATGGCCTCCACTGACCTCAAACTGTAACTGAAGGTCAGAAATTTCTCCAGAGCTGCTCATGACATCACCATTTACATTTACATTAGACATCAGTGTTTTATTCTAGAAACAGACACTGTTCTTTATGGTTATTTATGAGAGTTTAAGGAAGTGGTAATTCTTGCTGAGGGCCTTTGGTTTGGGGTATGGATACAAACTGACAAGTACAAAAAATTATTTATCATGTGGAGCATAATTAAAGTCTAAGTACTTCAAGTGTTGCACATGTGTTAGTTACAATCAAATTCAACTCTTTGGACTACGTAGCTCTTTTCCTTCTCAAGGTAAGTTGACTTAAAGGCCACACTCAGGAATAATCTCTTGGGAGTTGGGGGGACAGAAATCAAGTGCCTTCCTGCCAGAATAAACTACCAGTGGTCCAAGGAGCTCCACCAAGTCAACAGCACTATTGAGATTAATGATAGTCAGTGATGCTATGGTCTAGATATAGACAACATGTAGGAATTCCAAGTTGTTTTCTGGAGAACAGCATCACGTGCCATCTGCTTGTTTCCAAGCACTTGCATTGTTTCCCCCCTTTCTTTTTCATCTGTCTTCTCACCACATGGTCCCTCAGCAAAATCCTTCACATTATTCACCCACTTGACCTCCTCTCAATCTTTACAACTAAGCTTAAGTGTCTGTTTCCCAAAACCTTACCTGGTTTCCCAAGTTAGTCTGTGTGCTACGCCACATCAATGTTTCTGTCATGAACTCTGTGAGAGCAGGACCATTTCTTCCATTTCTGCATCTTCAAAATCCACTATGATCCGTCAGAACCCAAGCCCACAAGAGCCTCCACTATCAGAAATATTATCACTCTTCAAGAAAGGGGACAATAAAGCCTTGTCTTCTGCAGTAGCTCTTAAAGGCATGTGCCCAAATGTCATTGGCAACAGCAAGTCGTAGGGTTATGCTTAACTACATGAGAGTTGGAAGAAAATGTCAAAGACACTGCTTACCCTGTCCTTTCTATTCTCAATGATTCCTCCTCCACAGACACTGTGCAGTCTTGTGTCTATCCTCAGAACTATCTCCTCCTGAAAGCCTAGTCTGGCCTACCACTGAGCATCCCCCAAGTCCCAACTATATCTGCTATTTCCACATGTTGTCTTACTTTTTATGTCTAAGGTGACATTCAAGGCAGAGCCATGCCTGAAACCAGGGCAGTCTCACTCTTAACGATATTTTACTGGCTTTCATTATATCAGAGGAGTGGGAAGTCATAGGCACACCTTAGAAAATTTAGAATGATTTAGGGAGATCCTGAGAATGGAGACTGGATCTTTGGTCCAATTATCTAACATAACTAAATTTCAGAGGATTTAAGCATCTTTCCACATGCCTCTGGTTCCATTGAGATGGTAGTAAAGTCATAAATATCTAATAAAAGGTGTTAGGGAAATGGTTCTGGCAGTAGAATGCTTGCCACGCAAGTATGAGGACCTGAGTTCCTAGGGTTTGCTGGCCAGCCACCCTAGTCAAAGCAGTAAGATCAGGGTTGATTGACAGACTCTGACTCAGAAAAACAAAGTGGGAAATGTTTGAGAAATACACCCAACATTATCTCTGGCCTATACACACACACAATCATGCACACACATGCGTGCACACACACACAGGGGATATTCAGTCTCAAACACTTCCACTTGAAGATAATGTGATATGCATGTGGTAGCATTCACAAGGGACAGAAGGAAATCTGAAGGACCATCTTTAACAAAAGTTAATGATTTTCTTTTGCTAAAGTAATGAGTGGAAATTTGAGATTGGAAGGCCACTAGTGATTGACTCCAGCGTGTTGCCAAGTGAAACTAATTGAGAATCACAGTAAGACTGTGGTTAGTTGGGATTCGCTGAGCTGTCAGATTTAGTGATGAATTAAAGTTTAAATGGAAATTTCTACGGGTTTCATGTTCACTGACAAAAACACTGTTCCAATAAATGAAGCTATTATCCTTCTTTATAACTCAGGCCACTATGTGTGCCTTCATGTCCTTCCTGGGTAACCAAGAGTCTCACCAAATATCTAGTCATCATCCACCCATGCCTGCCCCACCCCACCCACTCAAAAGTTGTAGTTTAAACTCTCACATCCTATCTACTCTGTGTTAAACTAGTCCTGTCCAGGGGGACAGCCTTTTTTCCTTCAATTAATGTTTTTCTCTGGTCCATGTAACTTCCATAAATCAAATTATCCTGACAGAGTCAAAAACTGTTATCTGAGTGCTCCATGATATTTTGCTCTTGAGGTTATTGTAGCTGTACTTAAACAACCAACACCCCTCTCTTGCATTAGACCCAATTTTAGTGGAAGTATCAATAAAAAGACAGTACACACTTAACCCTGATCTGAGAAATGTATCTTATATGATTTTTGATTCATAACAGTGAGCACAGTACCTGATCACAAAGATATCAACAAATATTTATTATATGGATAGATGGAAGTATTTTGCATGTTGGCTAACATAAATCCACCTAAACTAGCAGTTCTCAACCTGTGGGCCAAGACCCCCTTGTGGGAGTAGAACGACCCTTTCACAAGGGTCACCTAAAACCATTGGAAAACACAGATATTTACATTACAGTTCATAACAGCAGCAAAATTACAGTTATGAAGTAACAACAAAATGATTTTATAGTTGGGGGTCACCATAACATGAGGAACCGTATTAAAGAGTCGCAGCATTAGGAAGGTTGAGAACCACTGCTCTAGAACCTCAGCCTTTTCTGAGTTCCACTTCCTCAATTCTAGTTCTGCAGGATAAGGAGAGCAAGGGCACTTTCATGCCAGAGTCCAAAAAGGCTCTTGAAAAACACCAACAACCAAACTAATATCTGGGCAAAGAAGGAGCCTTTCCCAGGGCCATGGAGCCAGTTGTTAGGGTCTTTCCACCTGAATACACACAACCCAAACCCCAATTCAGCTTTCTGTCCACTGCATCCAAGTCAGCAATACCACCCCTACATAGAAGGACCTTCGTAGCAATATTGAAGTATCAACATTGTTCAGGAATCAACCATTCATAGGTAAAGTGTTTACAAAACCCAATGTTTTACACAGGTGTAAATCACACAGTTCACAGCCGTCCTCTACAGCTACAGATTTTCCGAGTGCATTTTGTCTGCAAGAAGAAAAGGGTAGAAAGTAACCAGATCTCTCCATGCCCAGTTAACCAGGAAGCCTCTGTGCTGAAACCAAGATGCACCTCCCCTCAACCTGGGTCTTGTACAGGAGCCGCTGCGGTGAGCTCATAGAGCAATGGCCCAATCATGTTCACAAGACACCATTTCATGGCAGTCCACGTGACCTCTGGCCTGGATAATCTTTCCACCCCTCTTGGAAAATGTTCCTTGAGACTTGAAGCAGGGAGGAGTGATCTAGATGTCCCATTTAGGGCTGAGCACTTGGCAGACTTTATCAGCTTCTTACAAGCTGTATGTGGGGGCTGGGGCGCTGCTTCTACTGCTTCTGCATTCTCCAGAAAAACATGACCCAATCCTCCAATCCATTGTTCTGAGCTTCTCACCACCATCCCTGAATCACTTCCTGCTACATTCACTATCCAACTTGACAGCCATGGCTACATACAGTTGTTCAAGTTTAAGTTAATATTAAACAAAATGAAAATCCATTTTCCAAGTTGCACTCATCAGGTATCCATTGACCAACAACTGTATATAATTAGTAGCTGCCACATTAAACAAACAGATGTAGAGTATTTTCATCACCATGGAAACTTCTACTGAGCACAGCTAACTCAGAGGACAGCCCAACTCTTTACTGGGGTCTGTAAGATTATTCTCTGCATCTCTCATTCCAGCATCTTTACCTCATTTTATATTATAATTCATATTCATTTTATCATTGCCACACGGGCTCTCAATGCACTTTTAGAACTTGTTGTGCATTTTTCCTGCCTCAGTACCTTTGCACCAATGGTTCCCCATGGCTGGTACGCTCTTCTACTCTTTTGTTGAATTTCTTCTTAACAATCATGTCCTAATTCAGAGGATCTCTTATCAGGCACCTTCCCTGAACTCTCTCCCTTTTCAGCACCAGTGCTTACAACTAGTGAAAGTATTCATAATTATGTATTAGTTTATCTTGTTATCCACTTCACATACACACCGGCATGTGCATGCTAGCACACAAACACACACACTCTGTGCATGCACACACACACATACACACTAGCACATGCATTCTAACACATACACACACAGTTTATTTACAACCATGTCCCCATTGTCTAGAATGGTGTCTGGCATAGAAAAACTCAAGAGGCTGCTTTATGGAATAAATAAGCTAAATATAATGCAAAGTCAGGCCTAGAATCCATGGAATAACTCTCTAAAGAAATAGCTAATAGAAATAACTCCATGGGTCCAACTAAATCGAGTTAAACACTGGGCCAAAACAGAGAGAATAAAATCTGCAGAGTATGGGCTTCCTCTCCACTTCTTCTCCAAAGACTTTTTGCACTTTGACTGCTTTGATTAATTGCTTCAAAGATCCAGACAATGATAATGGCATTGATAACAATGGAAGTGAAAAAAAAATAGGGCACCAAGCATGTCCCCTGGTGCTCGGGCTCCTGGGAAGCAATGATCTACACGACAGCACAGCGTGAGTAAGGGGATTCATGAATTTTTTAAGAAACAGCATTCCCAGAGCACAAGGAGGAAGCCTGCCTCCCCAATTATGCATCAAATGAGGCTGCACCTCCCTCCTGGCCCCTCCCCAAGCTTCAGAGGCTGACTCATGCTTCATGGGAAGATCTTTCTCCCATACAAGTCTGGGAAGTCAGCCAACAGGCAAAGGGGTTTCTGCCTGCCTCCCAAACCCTGCAGGGCACAGCCTCTGTCTCTCACATAGCCTCCTTCTCTGTCTGTGATCAGAAGTGATCTCAACTTTCTAGCTGCTGACAAAGGTATGGGTGTTTTCTAGGCAGCCCTGTAGAGCCAGTGAGCAGAAGGGCCCTTATAGCCTTCTCTTCACATTGACCTTTTGAGAGCAAGCATGAGCCTGAGTACCATCTTTGAAATATCTGCCTCAAGATTTTAGACTTATCATTCAGGCTGTAAAATAGGTATGTCTTAGGCCAGCAAGATGTCTTGATGGCTAAAATACTTGCTGAGCAAACATGAGGCCTGGTGTTCAGGTCCCCAGAGCCTACATAAATGCCATGCAGGTATATTGGCCCACCTGTAGGCTCCCCAGAGCAAGCTAGCTAGCCAGACTAGTCATAGTGGCCAACTCTGGGTCAACTGATGGACCCTGCCTCAATTAATTAGATGGAAGACTCCTGACAAACACATCCAGCCTATAAGCACACAAGCACACATGTACACATGCACATGCAACCCACCCACCAACAGATGTACCTACATGCAGGCAAACATGCATGCACACACACACACACACCACACAGAGACAAAATATGAGCATGTCTTAAGACTAGGGGAAAAGAGAATCCTTGGAGTGCCTCAGTTTCCTGTCATGACTCCAGCGTCCCCTGGGAGAGAGTCCCTGCTTCTGCTCCTGTGGAGCCTGTACCCCCTGCCAGTCCCTAACTGCTCCAAGGAGGAACATTCCTTCATCAACAATTATCCCATGAGTGCCGTCTGTTCATCAAGAACTCACACTCACGGGCCTGCGTTCTTCTGAGTCCATTTTAACACACACACACACACACACACACACACACACACACACACACACACACACACATACACACACACACAGGTATTCTTTCTTCTACTGTAACTTTAATACAGGAACGAAAATAAAAGGTGACCCAATGAAGCCTGACTGTGGCTCACTGAACTCAGCAAGTGAGAAGAAGAGCTGGGCCTACTGGTAACAGCCTGTAATCCTGCACACTGAGGAAGCCAAGGCAAGAGAAGTCCAGACTAGAATGAGTTCAAGGCTAACCTGGGCAACTGAATGAGACCTTGTCCCAGATTTCAAAACAAATAAAAAGAGGATTGGAGATGTAGGTCAGTGGTTGGGCACTCGTCTAGCATATATGAAGCTCCGTGTTCAATTCCTATTGGCACAAACAAGTGAATAAATAAATATGGTCCCCCATCAAGCTACATCTCCTCCCTCACTCCTGACCCCAAGATCCCACTTCGCTAAACTTGGTGCTGATTGTTCTCATATACATACATCTTTTTAAACTTAATCTAGCTCATGGTCCCTATTTACTGTAGTTTTAATGTAGTTTTACATTTTAATATAGTTCCAGAGTTACTGTTTGCACATTAGAGTTAAATGCTGAGTTCTAGCTCACTCATTCGGTCTCCTCTAATGTAAAACAAATGTTGGGGAACATCGGAGAAAAGCACCTATTTCATAAATACACAGTGATAAATGTCAACAAAGTGAATGACCAGTACCCAGGGTTTTTAAAGTCATTTCCAGAGTCCCAGCAACTGTCTCACATGTCTCTCCACTCAGGAGCCTCCGCCTAGTAATGAGTTACACAGACCTTTCACCATGAATCCATTGCCGCTGAATGCAGATCAGCAAACAGTATACACCAGGAGCTGTAGATTCACCCCATGCACCACTTGCTCTTATGAATAAAGTTTTATTCGAGCACAGCCACCCTCGCTAATTTGTCTTTGGTTTATGGCTGTGTTGGTAGAGCTAAGCAACAAAGCACTGCATTGCTTATGAACCCACAACATTCACTCTCAGGCTCTTTACAGAGATGTCTACAGGCTCCCTTCTATCAGCTTTCACATAACCTGAGATTCACAGCTGCACACTTCAGTGTCTGCTTCTTTTACTCCACTGTGTGTTTTTAAGATTCATATGTGATTGTAGCCCTTCATTCTGGCTGATAGATGATACTCCATTTTGTGTTTACAATGCAGTCTATTTACACATTCAACTATAGATGGATGTTGGGTTGCTTCCAATGTGGGGCTCTTAGGAATAATGCTGCAGACAACATTTTGTTCATGTCTCCTGGCACAGTCCACCCACTACGGTCATGGCAAGGTAATCCATTACATTAGCACATCATGGTAGAGCTATTCGCTCGCCTGATAATGATGTTGAGGCCAGTCATTCCCAAAGTAGTCTACACTGAAATTACCTGAAAGCTTCAGAACAATGACTAGGTCACACCCAAACAACTGTAATTTACTTGATGTGGGATGCTCATACATAGCTCTGGGCTTTGGAATTTTAGATCTCCAGTTGGCAAAGATGAGGTGAGAGGGAGAAGGAAGCCTTGTGTATCCTCCTTGGTTTATACCCAAAGGTATCAAAGTCACTTACAATTGAGATATCTACCCACCTATGTTTAGCAGAGACAACTTATTTAATCAGCCTAGAGGCCCATCAGCAGGTGATGGTTGACTAAAATGGGATATATGATATATTGTTCATCTGTTAAGAACAAATCGTGTCATTGGCAGGAAAACAGATGAAAATAAAGGTCATCTGTTAAGCCAAATAAGCCAAGACTCAGAAAACCAACTGTCAAGTTTTCTCTCATTCATAGAATCTTTTAAGAGACAGAGGCAGAAAGAAATAGGAGGAAAACTGCTGGGGAATATGAAGGGACCTGCCAGGGGAAAGGGTGGGTTTCAGGGATTCAGATGCTGGAGGGTTCTGGGAGGTCACTCAGTATGCAAACTCTTTACTCTGAAGCCTAAGGAACTGAGTTGATCCCGAGCCCATGTGAGAAAGCCAGATGTGGTAGTGTGTACTTTTAATCCCAGCACTGAGAAGGGGGAGACAAGAGGATCCCCAAGACTCACTGACCAGCCAGCCTAATGAATCCCGAGTCCCAATAAGAGACCCTGCCTTGAAACATAAGATAGAAGACTCCCGAGGAATGACATCTAAGGTTGACCTCTCAAATCCATATGCATATACTTGCACAGACATGTGCACCCAAGTACAGGCCCACAACCATGAACAATGACGATGATGCTGGCATTGCCTTTCTGAAGGAGAGAGATATACATCCATATAGATATACATATGGATATTGATATAGATATGGATGAATATGTGAATGAATTAACCTAGACTCCTATTTTTTTAAATCACCATGATTATTAAGTTTATTAGTTCCCATGGCTAAAACATGCAGTCACACATTTCTATACAACTTTAAAAGATGCCATACCCAGTTGAGCTTTTTCTGACAATACCAAACTATAAACAGGGCAGAAGTTCTGTCTCTGGCTTCATGGCAAGCTTCAGTGACTTCTCTGAGGTGAACACAGTGAAGAATGACCTCACCTTGTCATGTTCTCTAACTGTCCATCTGCACTTCACAGAAGATCTGGGCAATCTGGTGAATCCTTTCCATCTCGAACCAGATTGTGTGTCTGTAAAATAATACCCTTGACTAAGCAACAGCACCAGACTTCAAACAGGGCTGTTGTATAAACACATCCTCACATAAGTTTCCTTCAACCTGAGCTTTTAAGACAAAACAATGACTTGCCAACACTGACATTGCTAAATCAAACCTTTCTGGGACCCCACAATACTTTTGGACATTTGGTTACATAGACAATAAATTCTTTTCTCTCATTATTGTTAAGCCTTTTGCCAAATGGGGGAAACTGCCTTGACTGATGTACCATGGCTTGTTCTGTTATATTATATCTATGATGATGTATGTAATTAGTTTGGGACATTTTCTATTTGGTCAGGTAATAGATATTTATTTAGTGTCCACTGTGTACCAAGGACTTGAGTCTTGAAAACAATGTACACATTCTTACATCATTTTAAGAATGGCTTTGCTGTACTGTGGTTCCTCATTCTCTTCAAACTCAGCATCTCAGGCTAGACCTGATAATGTACTAATTCTTGATATATCTGGGGTAGACCAGAGACCAGCAATGCATTCTGTGAGAGTGGTGATTTTTCAGTGCTCAGACTGTTATCCTTTGAGGCCTCCTTGTTCACAGGAAGGTTTTCGTTGAGTTAATTATTAGGCTATGAGTTGAAGAGTTTCTGAAGCCCACTCCAAGAAGGTTGGAGGGAAGGGATTACATAAATGAGTTTTCTCTTGGTGCCAACATCCAGAACGTGCATTAGAACTTGTTTTAAGGACCTCACCTGAGGTGAGCCTCATGTAACTGAGGGCCATGATGTCTCACCCTGCCATTCGCATTCCAGCTTGAAATCACCATCCCTATAACACCTCAAATGCCTGTGGGAGCAAGAAAGAGGAAGACTTGAAACCCAGTGGCACTTCCCTGTAACCATGAGCTAGTTACATGATTCTACTTTGGCCTCCCCATCTGCAGAATGGGAGGAAATAATAAGAGCTACCTCCTTGAATTACTAGGAAGATCAACAGTAGATAATATGAAAACCACTAAGGTACTTGGCATATGGTAAGTGTTTGATTAATGCTAATTATAATTATTTGTAATTACACACAGAATACTTTCCTCTACTCTGGTCTTTTCTCCTTCATGCCCTTATTGCATCCACCTCAACATTACGGTTATTCATGCCTGAAGTGTCTCCCTATGAGGCTCACTCATCTTTGAACACTTGGTCCCCAGTTTGTGGTACTGTGTTTAAAAGACTTGGGAGGCCTCAGGGGATGGGACCTGATGGGCACATATGAGTCACTTGTGCAGGCCTTTGAAGGGTCCATGGCTGTAGCTTGAGTTCTTTGCTTGTCAGTGAGCTATGATGTGAACAAACAGATGCATTTCACTCCACCATGGCCACACCCTTCCTGACATGGTGGACTGAACCTATCTCTGAAACCATGATCCAAAATGACACCCATAAGGTGTCTGTCACAGTGACTCATAGTCACCAATGCAAGGCCAAAGGCACATCCCTGCTGCAAGGTCAAGGAAGTCTACACCTCTGACCTCTGAAATCCAGCTTTCATTGGAAAAGTTTTGGTTTGGTTTGGTTTTGCTTTTCTTTTATATTTCATATCCCTCTGTCCTGATACTGGGTCCTAAAATGATATGTTCCACAAACCTTACAGGTCATATGACCTCACTCACAACACATGATCATTTGACAATTGAGAAGACATGGCATGTGTGGTACCCAACCCATGGCTGCCACTAGCTTCTAATTGCAGCAAAAACTGGCACAATGGTATGACCCATGAAGAAAGGGGTTTAGTGTGGGGAGGGGGTTGCCTCAAGTAGCATACAGAAAAGATTAGAAGGGAGCTATAGGAACCGTGCTCCCTGTAGTCCTCTCTTAGCACCCTTGTGGAGGGAATGTGCTAGACTGTAAGAGATTAAAGAGACCAGACCCTGGATGAAGAAGCCAGATGGCCCAACATGGTCAAATGGGCACCAGTCAAGCCTGCTGGGAGAAATATTTTCTCCAAGTAGTAATTCAGCACATGGCTATTGTCTTAGCCAGCTAGAAGTGCTTTAACAAAATACAGTGAGGTGGCAACTTAAACAACAGAAATGCATGCCTCACAGTTCTTGCAGTGGTTTGAAAAAAAATGGCCCCATAAAGAATTGCACTATTAGGAGGTATGGCCTTGTTGGAGTAGGTTATAGCTTTGTTTGAGGATGTGTGTCACTGTAGGGGTAGACAGACAGTTCATGGTGGAGTGCAGGCAGACATGGTGCTAGAGAAGGAGCTGTGAGTCCTTACATCTGGACTCACAGGCAACAGGAAGTTACTTGTCTCACTGGGCATGGCTTGAACATACAAGAGATCTCAAAGCCTGCTTCCACAGTGACACACTTCCTCCAACAGGACCACACCTACTTCAACAAGGCCACACCTCCTAATAGTGCCACTCCCTTTGGAGGCCATTTTCTTTCAAACTACCACATTCCAGTCTCTGGTCCCCATAGACTTTTAGCCATATAATGCAAAAATTCAATCAGTCCAACTTCGAAAGTCCTCATAGTCTATAGCAGTCTCAAGCTTATTTAAAAAGTCTAAAGTCCATAGTCTCTTCTGAGATTCATGTGATCTCTTAACTGTAATCACCTATAAAATCAAAATCAAAATGCAGATCACATATTTCCAACATATAATGGCACAGGATACACATTACCATTCCAAAAAGGAGGAAAGGGAGGATGGTGAGGAAATACTGGACCAAAGCAAGACTGAAAACCAGCTTGACAAACTCCAAACTCTGCATCTCCATGTCTGATGTCAAAACTCTCTCCAGATCTCTAACTCCTTTCAGCTTTGTTGACTACAACACACTTCTTTCTCTTGGGCCGGTTACACTCTCTGTTAGCAACTCTCCTTGGCAGTTACCCAACAACTCTGGCATCTCCAGCATCTTGGGGTCTCCAAGGCAATCCAGACTTCACTTTAACAGCTTCATACAATGGCCTCCCTGAGCCTCCATTTAGGTACACCCCTGACACCTGCCTGACCTCAGTGGCTTTCCTTATTTGCAGAAGCAAATTCCATAGCCCCTTTCTTCTATCCTTAACTCCAGAACCAGTGGCTGAAGCTGCCAAGTTCTACTGATTACAGGGGCTGGAACATGGTCCCCTCATTCAATTATATCTTCATCAACTTTCTGTTTTTGATGGTTTCCTTCACTGCCCAAGCTTGACTATTATGGAACTTGCTCTGTAGACCAGGCTGGCCTCAAACTCAGAGATCCTCCAGCCTCTGCCTTCCCAGTGCTGGGATTAAAGGCATGCACAACCACACTCAGCTCTAAGCTTTTCTTTAATTCCTTTTCACAAGTTGGAAACTTAGCAGGGTGGGAGCCCTGAGGTCACGACTCCCATTATTCCATTTCCTAATCTGTTTATTTCCTTGAACACAGGACTTAGCTCCATTCCACTTCCCGGTGGCCCTTTTCTCCTTGAATTGTACATTTTGTAATTTACTCTGCTCAGCTTGCTCCTTTTCATTAGAAATCTTCCTTAGAGTGACCACTAATATTCACACAACAGAGTCTACAGTGGGCTGTTTGGAGATTTCCTCTGCCAATGGAATTAATTCAAACTCTTCACTTTAGCCTCAGGCAGACTTTTCAGACGAGGACGAAAGGTAGCCACTTTCTTCAACAAAATATCACATGACCAGTCTCTAGGCCACATACTAACATTCTTCTGCTTTGAAACCTTTTAATCCAGGCCCCCACAGTCCAAATCACCCTCAGCACCACTGTCTTCCACGCTCCTACTAGTGTGGTCCATTAAGCAGCACTTAAAGCATTCCACTGCTTTTCTAATCCACAGTCCTAACATCCACATTCCTTCAAACAAAAGCATGGTCAGAACTATCACAGCAATACCCCAGTTCCTTGTACCAACTTCTATCTTAGTGTTTCTATTTCTGTGAAGAGACACCATGACCACAACCATGGCAACTCTTATAAAGGAAAACATTAAATTGTGGTGTCTTGCTTATAGTTCAGAGGTTTAGTCCATTATCATCATGGTGGGAAGCAGGGCAGCATGCAGGCAGACATGATGCTAGAGAAGGAGCTGAGAGTTAGTCTGTCTCACTGGCTGTGGCTTGAACATACCTAAGACCTCAAAGTCTGCCTCCACAGTGATGTAATTCCTCCAACAAGACCACACCTATTGCAATAAAGCCACACCCCCTAATAGTGCCACTCCCTTTGGGGACCATTTTCTTTTAAACTACCACAGCAAGTAACCTCAGAAAACTCAGAGGAGCAGAGACCACAGACCTGGGGAGGAGCTTTACTCTGTCTGACTATTCATGGGGCCTCTTTGAGCCTCATTTTCCCCTACCTGTCTTCTAGGGATGTTGCCTTGAAAACTGGTGTCCTTGTATATGAAATGACAACAGTATGACCCCAGCACACCACAGTCAGGTGATGGATAGCACTGCCCTCCCTCTGCCTAGAGAGAGCCTGGCCTATGTAGGCAAGACAGGCAGACTGCCAGGCCTCAGGAAACAAGTCCAGCCACAGCCAGAGGCCTCCATGCTGGGAGCTTTGCACTAACCTCACCACAGGACAGACCACACTGATCCTATTTTAATTACTCTTCCCAGGCCAAGGCTCTGGCATCTTGGTGTTCTGTCTTAGCCTTGCTGGAAGATGGAACTTGCTGGCCAAGAAAGGCTAGCTCGGGCAAGTGCGTGCAGTCACAGCTGACCCAAGCGGTCAAGCTCAGCTGAAGCCTGAACCTGTGAGGCACACGTGGCTCACCGGAGAGCAGCAACGGAAGGGAAACTTCTAGTGCTGTGCACTCCTGTGCTTTCGGGGACTGGTTCCCAGGTGGCTCTCAGGCAGGAGGGTGGCACTCTGCTCATTAGAATTCTCAAGTCTGTGAGGTCTCCACTCACCCCCTTCTTCAGCCTCCTTCTCTCTTCACCTACTTGTTTAGCCTTCAGGGATTTATTCCCAGGACACCCCCATAACTCCTCAACCCTGTTTTTGGTCATTCTGCTGTCCCCACAGACACACACAGTAACATTCATATTAATAAATGGCTTTCCACAGGTGTCCTCCAAAGGTGACCTTGAAGAGTTCATCTCCCCTGCCTGGCCTCCACTGTCTTGCTCATAGCGCGATGTGGACAAGCTGTTGTGAGAACAAATGCTCAGTGTGGGAGCATGACTGGCACCCTGCATACAGCATGTGCTCAATAAAGTCAGCCTCAGCCTCCAAGTAAGATAGCTTTCTAGACAACCATCCGAAGACACTGATGGCATACTATTACTGGCGTCATGGTTTTGACAAGATGTATATAGGAGCCTACTACTTAAAGCCACTTGTTCAATATATGGACACCTGCATACATACCTACACATACATGAACAAATACACACACACACACACACACACACACACACACACACACACACTCACACCATCGGTATCAGACTAAGGAGCATTCAAAATGATCATAGATGGGAACTATTAATGGTAACCATGCTCCATTTAAGTCATCACTGAATCTTTGCAGGGGCCAGGGTGTGTGCATGTTCTCATGACACACATGAAGGCCAGGGAAGAATGCCAGGTGTCCTGCTCCATAATTCCCAGCCTTATTTCCATGAGACAGAGTCTCTTATTGGACCTGGAGGTGGGCTGGCAGTCTGCAAGCCCCACTGGTGCGCCTGACTGGGCCTCCCACAGTGCAGGGATTACAGGCACACACACAGCCATGCCCAGCTTTTTCTGTGGGTGTTGAGGATTTGAACTCAGGTCCTCATACTTGTATACCATGTGCTCTTACCTACCTAGTGTCTCAGCAGGACTTGTCACTGAATCTCTGACAAAAAGCATTAAGCACCTTGTAGAGATGTTTGTGGAGCGAAAGAAGGTAAGGAAAAAAAGAATGTGTGGGAAAAGAGAGGGGGAGAAGAGGGGCAGACAAGGAGGAAGGGTGGGGAGGGGTGGGGGAGGGAGGAGACAGGGGAGAGGTCTGGACAGAGAAGAGAGAGAAGAACAAATGATCTATTAGCCAGTGCCCTGCACCCAGCACTGCCTCAGACACGGGACAGAGAGGAAGAGAACAATAAACAAAATATCCGCTTGCAGCCTGACGAGATGATTCATTTGCATAAGAGAACATAACTAGAGTTCAAGGCTGAACAAGATCAGGGCCAAATGCCAACAGGCACACCAGGCAAATAAACACACAGGGAATGCAAGCCCTGTTCTGACCTATTTATAACACAGTTCTGCAAAGATTCCATAAATATGTAGTACTGACTACTATATAATTAGGAGCCATGATTCTTACTCCTGAAGGGGAACCTTTCCACGTGAACAGTTAATTTTCAATGTAAATTCACTTTATGTGGTTGGTTTTTAATTGTGAAAAGGGCATTTTTTAATTCAAAATAAGCATCGTTAGTTTTCTTTTCCAAACTCTGTATTTAGGTGAGTGTGGGAATGAAGCATGGTGTCTGGTCTACCTGGCTAAACAAGTCAGCCAAGTCCTCCACACCTCAGTTTTCTACACAATGGAGCTCAGGAAACTCATGGAAGATGGCTGTCTCTAACCATTGCTCCCTTCTTTCCTGGTGATTACACCTGAAAACAGAGACCAAGGAGCCTGGGCACTCATTGCATTCAGTCTGAGGATTCATGGACACAGGATATTGCCCCCTTTCAGGCTTGAGGATTCGGTAGAGGTAAGAAGTCTCTCTAGTGGCTGGCTCCTTTACTGATCTTCCAGCATTTACCTCGCTTTCTGGCTCTGGGTTTTATTCTTAAGACCAAATAGGATTTGTGTTACAGATTGAGACCAGGATTCATATGATGGCTCCAGGGAATATGCAGTCTGTCTTTCCCAGTCCTTCCCACCGCCATTTGAAAAGGAAGTACTCAGCAAGTATTTTCCCAGTGAGTAGAATCATTCTGTGATTTAATCAATGAACTAGTGAATCTCACTCTGAGAGGCACTTGGCTCAGCACTGCCCTGATGGACTAGGACTCCCACCGTGCTGCTCATCATTGGGCCCAAACTCATTATTAACTAAATAAAACATTTATAGGATCTCTTTTATAAACAATCACAGGAATTCAGGGCTGAGCACACAACCCAAATAAGCTCTTAAAACACAAATCAGATCATGTCTCTCCTACAGAAAGTCCTCTCATGCCTTCTCATTGCAATAGACATCAATTTCCTTTACTGTGGTGGGTCAGCTGTGGCCCCAGCTCTTCCTTGCTGATGTCTTGCCCTGACCCCTATGCCTGGCTATACTGGCCTGTCTGAGATCATCCCAAGTAATTCCAGTCCTCCAACTCACAGGAGGATGCAAACTACAGAAGGCCCTGCCTATCTTCGAATTCTTCACTTTCAGAAGCATCCAGCCTTCAACCAAGAGAAAGTTGTGGGCAAGTGGGACGGCTCAGCAGTAGGGGTGCCTGCTGTAAGAGATGATTACATGTGTTTAATTGCTGACCCACAGGAAGGAGAGAACCCCTGGCCTCCATATGTGTGCCATGGCATGTGAAAGCCCACACATAAATGCACATAAAATAAATAATTTAAAGTGTAATAAAAATTTAAGTAGGTTGCCCATGATGACCCTACACCCATATGGGCAGCACTAATGGGACTCAGTAGGCTATAAATTAATTCGAGTTGGGAGAGAGATGTATTGGGGGAGTTCTGGGAAAGTTAGAGGGAGCAGATGGGGTGAATATAATCAAGATACACTGTATACGTGTATAAAATTTTCCAAGAATAAACAAAAATATTATTTTTTAAAGTATTTGGGAAAAATTATCTGCACTGAAATATGTTTTTTTCCTTATGCTATTCCATAAACTATAACAACTCTCTCCATAGCATTCAGATTATGGTAAATGCTCTAAGTAGTCCAGAAATTTCAGTTTACAGGAGGACTGTATAGGTTATATGTATAGGTTATAAGTCCCTTTTAGAGGGACTTGAGCATCTGTGCTTTTGGTTAATATTGAAAGGGTATTCTAAAACTAATGTCCCTTGGGTACCAAGGGACAACTCTCCTTCCTGTTCCTGTAGTTGCTAAGATGGTGGGATATTTGTTATGCGGAACTGTTGACATTAACAGCTGACTGTAGTGTTCTAGTACTTTCATTTACTACATACAAAATCTTCAGAAAGTCACTTAACCTCTTAGAACCTCAGAATGCTTTTAGAATTTTTTGAAGATATATTCATCTCTTCTCCACTAACTTCATGCTGTGACTGTGTGACAACAGAAGAAAAAGATTTTTAAGACTGTAAAAAGTGATTGAAAATATAAAATAGCATTATCAGAAAGCATGGGTTTGACCTGGCAACAGAGTGTGCCTCAGCAGTGTAGCCCAGGACATCTGCCATGAAGCTCATCATGTCCCCAGATTTCAACAAGGCAGGAATCGAAAGTTATTTTCGCTTCTGAGCTCTAACCTGAGGGGAGCCATCATGGGTCCACACAGACTGCAGTACAGGGAGGTCTGTTGTAATTTAGTTAGAACGGTGGAAAATGGAAGCAATCAGTATGCCCAACAATGGTGAACCAGATACATGTGAAGAATGATAACACACTTAGATAAAGTGCTTCTTACAACCATGTCAGATCAGAGAATTTTTGCAAATAATGCTTCTTGGGAACTGGAAGATTCAGAGAGGTGATTCAGGAGCGGATCTGGGTGAGAAAAGAAAGGTACTGGGCAGAATGTGGGTCCTCTACTCCATCTTCAACAAAAGAGATGCTCAGGGCTGGAGAGATGGTTAAGAGTGCTTAGTGGTTAAGAATGCTTGCTACTCCTGCAGAAGATGGAAGCTTGATTCCCAGAGCTTACATCAAACAAATAACTTAAAATCACCACTAATCTCACCTCCAGAGGAGCTAACACCCCCCTTCTGGCACCAGCGCACACATACACAAACACACATCCATGCATGCACACATACACATACACAAACACATGTATGATTGTATGTATGCACTTGCACACACATGCGCATACACACACACACACAAGCATGCACAAAAAAAAACAAATCTTAAGAAAACAAAGAAAACCTCAAATTGTACTTGCACTATGGACCAAATGCCTCTGCTCCCCTCTACTCCATAAAACGTGTATGCGGAAGCTCTATGACAGTGTGAGCTGTCATAGAGCTATCTGCAGAGGAAGTAGAACCGCTGAGAAGTCAGATCTAGCTGTCAGACCCAGGACGCTGGCCTTGAGGCTTATACTCTGGTATAATCCTGATCCACTGAGCTGTGAGCAACCCACACCCCAAGCTCCCTCTAGCTTGGAAAGATCCACCTCTACCTCCACCAGGATGGACAACATTCTCTCTGAACTGCAGTTCAGAACAAAACTCTCCTCCCTAGATCACTTCTGCCCAGTATCTGTCACAAATGCAAGCCCTAATTTGCAACATAACAGTACTTAAAGATGGTGCTTTGGAGATAATTAAGTTTAAATGAGGGTATAGCTGTAATAAACACCTCTTATTTCAGCCCTAGTCTATGGGCCTGCATTATAGCAGTCTGCTGTGAACTGCTATTTATCGCCACAAAATCCTTATGTGATGATATTGGAGGTGGGGCTTTGCAGGAGGTCATTAGGATTAGGTGAGGTCATAAGGGTAGAACTCTCATGAATGGAATGGGGGTCCTTAAATAAGATACCAGCCAGCTTGCTTGCCTCTCTGCTCTCTGCTACTGGAGAAGTTGCCAACCTGCAACCTGGAAGAGGGTCCTGACGAGAACCTGACTATCCTGGCTCCTGAACCTCAGCACTCCAGCCTCCAGAACTGTAAGCAATGAATGTCAGTCTACAGAATTTTGATACAGCATCTTGACCAGGCTGAGACAAAGCCCAAGCACACTAAGAATTCTCAGGAAATGGTTCCAATGACTGTAACAGAGAAAGGCTTTACGAGCTTCTGAAAGACGTTTACAAACCTCTGGAGAAGCATAAATCCTGAAAGAGAAATCACAGGGTAGGGAGGGATTGCTGTGTGATTCTATCTTGTAATAAGAGGAAAAGGAGAGAGTTAGAGAAAGGAGGAGGAGGAGGAGGAGGAGGAGGAGGAGGAGGAGGAGGAGGAGGAGGAGGAGCAGGAGGAGGAATGTTCTCAAAACTGCCAGCTGTATTTAGCTAGGTGGGATCCTTCCTTTTGGTTTCTTCACTTGACTTATTTAAACATGCTCAATGTTTACTGATCAGTTGTGGCCCTCTAGGAGCAAAAGACAACAATAGGTCAAAGAATCAAATATTCAATAAGCCATGTCTTTGTTATGGTTTGAGTGTGAAGTTTACTCCCAACGTGCTCATAGGTTGAAGTTACTAATTAAGCCATCAGTGGGTTCATAATGTGATGACATTTTTGAAAAGTGATGGAAATTAGGAAGTCATGTCTATCTGAAAGTAGGTCACAGGGGACACTTGTGGAAGGAAGTACCACGCCCCGGCCCCTTCCTATTTCTTCTCCTTACATTCCTGCAGACATTTGAGCAGCTCTGCTCTGTCATGCCTTTCAATCCATGATGCTCAGCCTCAATTCAGATCTAGAAATACAGAGCCAGCCAAATGTGGACTGATCCCCCTCCCCCTGAAATCAGGAGCCAAAATAAAGCTTCCCTGTGCTGGGCCATTTCTCTCCAACTTTTGCCATAACAAGAAGTACAGCTAACATAGCTCTTATGTCTGCAGTTAACTAAGGGCACTTGAGGCCAGGCTTCTGGGTTCCAACCCCATTTGGACACTGATGAACTAGATGCCCTTGGGAAGAAGGCTGAATCTTACTGTGCCTGAAGGTCTCGGCTGCTTCACCGCATGATCAAGACGTTAACAAGTGAATGTCTGCGAAGGATCCAGAGAGAGGCAGTGCAGGGGAAGCACTGTAGAAGCTGCTGCTTCCACTGTGGTTTGCAAGCATCCTCAGAGGACATCTCCTCCAGAAGTTCTTTGCCTGCTTTTTCTGAGAGGAACATCCCACAAACACCATCACTATATTTCTCTTCCTGTCTTTATTTTATTCACAGTCCTTATCACTCCTGACCTTGCATACTTTATTTACCTGTTCACTGTTACTCTCCACCAGTGTATAAGTCAGGCACTGTGTCTGGCTCACATGTCCATCAGTGTGTAAGTCGGGCACTGTGTCTGGCTCATATGTCCACCAGTGTGTAAGTCAGGCACTGTGTCTGGCTCACATGTTCACCAGTGTGTAAGTCAGGCACTGTGTCTGGCTCACATGTCCACCAGTGTGTAAGTCAGGCACTGTGTCTGGTTCACATGTCCACCAGTGTGTAAGTCAGGCACTGTTTCTGGCTCACATGTCCACTAGTGTATAAATTGGGCACTGTGGCTGACTCTCATGTCCACCAGTGTGTAAGTTGGGCACTGTGGCTGACTCTCATGTCCATCAGTGTGTAAGTCAGGCACTGTTTCTGGCTCACATGTCCATCAGTGTGTAAGTCAGGCACTGTTTCTGGCTCATATGTCCATCAGTGTACAAGTTGGGCACTGTGGGTGACCCATGTAGGCTCAGCACATGGTAAGAGTTCAGTGAACATTTGTGAAAGGCAAGAAGGAGATGTCAATTCTGACTCAATGGACAGAAAGACTTGGACAGGAGGACCATGGCAGTGAAGATGACCATCCTAAAACACTATGAGTAACAGCTGGGAAGACTCAACCATGCACTGCTGCAAGGCCCTCTGGGAAGTTCTCTGCGTCTACAAGGAGGGACAGTGCCACAGGACAGCCAGAGGAGATACACAGACCCAGTGGAGAGATTTGAGTTCATCCTAAAGGCCACAGAGAGTTCTCTAGACACTACCAAATCATCTCAATAAAGCAATTCCACCTTGAAAAAACATGAGCCATGGAGCTGCAGTTTCTCCAGAATTTTGTATTAATTATTTCCTGGCCTAAGGCATTCTATGTTAATTGCTCTCAATTGAAATACTCCATGTTTATGTTTGTGTTAGCAAAAAGCTGTAGGGATATGTCATTTTTAAAAAATCACTTAAGTCCTCAAGACAGTGTCAACATCTTCCAGAGTAGACCAGTCTCACAGACCTTCAGGATACCAAGTAGCATCTTCAGGGGACATATTGACATACATATGTTCCTCCCCTCCAGTTCTGAGAATGGAGTAAATGTTTGGTTTTGTTTTCCTTCCTTCTGTGTATTTCCCTATCTTTAGCCTCTATTGAAGAGAATTTCATAGTTCAAGCTACCAGGACTAAAGGTTCCTCCTCCTAATGCTAACCAAAGTATGTAGGGGTCAAAGGCAAAGACAGGAAATACTAGGAAAAGCCTTTTGGGGCTGTGGTGATGGATCAGTCTGCAAAGTGCTAGTCATGAAGCATGAGGACTTGATTTCTATCCCTGTGTGAAAGCTGAGCAGAGTAGCATACGCTTGGAATCTCAGAGCTAGGGAGACAGAGACAGGTAGAGTCCCGGTACTCACTAGCTAGCCAGCCTAGCCCAATGGGTAAGTGAGAACTATTAATGTCTCCCCTAGATTCTTCCACCAGACTAGTTCACAGGGCCAGGAACAGATCTCTAGGAGCCTATATCAAAACTGCTCAGAGCTCCATAATTTATTTTCTAGAGCTTAGGGGCCAGATCCAGTGACTTTGTAAATAAAGTTTTATTGACATGCAGCCATATCTTTTTGTTTATGTTTGATCTGTGTCTGATTCTTCTGCATGACTGTAGGGCTGAGGAACTACAGAGACAAAAGGATTTGCCAAGTCCACAGAAGCTGCCCTCTCTCCCTCTGAAATATTTTTTATTAAAAAGCTTGCAACTTGTCTCTCCTGTTCTAGAGTGATGTTGTCCAATAGAGATATGAGAGCCGTGAAGCAAAGTTCCCATCAACTACACTTAGAACAAAAAGAAACAAGTCAACTTTAATAAAATGTTTTATTTAACCCAGTGTATTCAAGATATTATTGTGACAACACACAATCCACTTACAAAAATTAGTGAGGTTCGCCAGGGAAGGTCACTCAGTCAGTAACATGCTTGCCTTGCAAGTGTGAGGACCTGAGTTTCATCCCCAGAACCCACATGGAAAAGGTCAGGAGAGCCCACAGATATAAAAGCAATCCCTGCCAAGATGGGGTCCTGAAGCTGGAAGGATGTATGTGGAGGGGAGAGGCATATAGACAAGAAAACCCCAGCACTTGAGTGATGAATAGCCAGAGCATCCTGCTGGCCTACAGCATCCTGCTGGCCTACAGCATCTTGGTCTAGCTGCTGCAGGCAGTTCTACTTAGCATCCCCTCCTTCTGCACACCCATTGCCTGGACCCTGACCAACGTTATCCATAACTTGGCAATGCGTATCTTCCTACATACAGTGAAAGGGTCACCCCCTGCAACCCCGGGCCAAGGGAAGCTCAGTTTATAACACACGGGAAGCAGATGAACTCCTGCTTCTTCTTCCCACTGTTTCCTCAGCATCTCTTCTGTTCTACTCCACATATGGGGCAACTTCTGCACCTAGTACAATGCTGCTTGCTTCCTCATCAGCAAGGCCTCACTGCTCAGCGGACTCCTGCCTAAGCTTCCCTTATGCCATGGAGTTCATCTCTTTGAAATCAAATACTGAAAGACAGGCTGGGGAATCTTCAGGCATTGAGAGCATGCACTGGAAACAAAGCAATCATATATTTCTCTCCTCCACACTATATTCTCTGTCTTGGAAGCCTGCAAAATATACAAACCTTTTCTAAACTTGGCCAAGCCCTGACAGAGCTAAGATCTCATGATGAAGGAAGGCAGATGAAGTTAAGGGCCACACCCCTCCTCTATCCCAAGAAGCCACACATATTTGGGCAGCTTGTCTGGTAGCTACTTTTACACATCTTCTGCATCTACCACTTTCAATTTATGTTTTTCTGTATGTTTCCCTTAAAGGAAAGATACAGTTGTCATTGTGTGTGTTTTTTTCTGGTGCGGTGGCACATACTTGTAATCCCAGTGCTAAGGAAACAGAGGCTTCCTGGGGCTCACTGGCCAGACAGCCTGGCTTAATTGTCAAGTTAAGATGAGTGGAAGATCCTGTCTCAAAAAAAACTAGACATTACATGAAATATGACACCTAAGATTGTCTAGTGACCTCCACATGCACATACATACACGTATACCCACACATATATAAATACACACAAAAATAATGATGTTGACATTGACTTTTTCATACTAAGCCTTCACAATCTGACGTGTATTTTACATCAATGGTACATTTGCACTCAGACAGCCCCTTCATTGCCACAAGTGGCTTTGGACTGCCATATTGGAAAGAGCCACTCTTGAGTCATCCATGGTTAAAGAAAAGGTGTCTCACCCCATGCAAAGGTTTTGCATCCTTGTCTTAATCAAGCACCCACAACTGATGACCAGGGGCATAAATCCATGGCTGCAGTGTGGGGCTAACTGGTACAGTTCATGCTCCAGCTCTCCCCATGGATCAGGCTGAGGTTGGACTCCAATGAAGACCTTGCCTCTTTGGTCCCCCACCTGCTCTCTTACTACCATCCCTCCCTTTCAGAGCTCTCCCAAGGAAGTGTCTTGCACAAGAATTCCCATTTCAGGTTCTGATTCTAGGGAACTTGTCTGGGTTCGGAGAAATAAGGGAATAAATATTTATTGAATATTTAGCATATGTCAGACACCTACTAACTATTACTGTTCTACAAAGTTATAAGGTGGAAAATATTATCCACATTTTAAATATAAAAAACCCATAACAGCCAGGCATGGTGATGCATGCTTATAGCCCCAGAACTCCTGAGCAAGAGAATTTGGAGAGTAAAGCTAGCTGAGCTACATAGTGAGATTCTATATCTCAGTCACAAATAATAATAATAGTAATAATAAAATAATAATAATAAAAGATGAGAAGAAAGAGAAGTAAGAGGGGTGTTGAGGGGAGAGATGTGGGAGAGAAAAGAAGAGAGAGGAGGGCAAGGAAGAAGACAGAGTAGAAAGGGGGAAAATGGAGGAGTTGGAAAACACAGAAAGCAGGGAGAGAGGAGAGAAGGGGGGGAAA